>JAQIWA010000502.1:0-30482 GCA_034693305.1 Eueremaeus valkanovi
GTATCAATATTGTACCCCCTGTAGTTTTTCTGTGGCGCCCGATTCAAATCAGGCGCTAATTCTGAGACACCCTGTATTTGTTTTTGTATCATAAGAACATTGAACATTTATTTAAATTTGAACTATCAGGTAAAGTTGGAATGTAACCAGATTTGGAATCATGATACATGATCAAGGTACATATAATATGTCACTGATATTAGTTGTTTGACAACAGTGTAAGTGTTGACAATCGTGTCGTTAATATACTGTACATATAATCATGAATTCGAGTATTGCTTAATAATTATAATAATATCAACAAATTATATGTCAATAATTAAGACTTGAGTTATAAAATTAACAAATTGTCGTATTTAATAAAGAAAGTTACAAGGTAACTCACATTATCTCATTAATAATGAGTCATTATCAACTTATATTAGAAGTAAAATGCATGCGTCCGATGCTGTCAAAGTGCATTCAGGCTACCTTTTTAACTGAACGAGGAACAGCTTCACTGCAATACATATGTCTACAATCTATTCATAGGCCTGCAGTTCAAGACGTCTTTGACACAGAATATCAGTAAATCCTCTGTAAAACTGACGAATCGATTGTTTAGATAAAGAGTGCGAACGTATTCTCATAGACAATGTAATCCCTGACAAGTTTTACAGTGGATGTACAGTATTTTGCTTAACATTTAGTATTCATTTTTTTATTGATTTATATAATATTGATATTAATAATCAATTCTGTCTTCAATGCCAACAATCAGTTCTTTGATGCCAATGAACGGAACGGAAGTAAAAAATTCTATTCTCTGTTAAATAAGAATAAGTTTTTCATTAATTTTCAAACATTTCCAAAATTCTGCCAAAACTTACCCCTGATTTCTGAGTTCTAACAAATTTGAACTTTTTCAATAACTTGATCAGGCACAACTTGGTTAGGCATTCGGCAAATTTGATTCCAATGCATATTTTAGGCCCCATTCCGAACGGGAAATATGTTTGGCATTTGATTTGATGCACATTTTCTGCTAAAAACCTTTCGGGAATGAATTGATCCGGACTTTCGTAATGGTTTGGATCGCGATGTATGGCATAGAGAGGAATCGTCACAACACAGCCTTTGGGTATAAGCAGTGAATCCAAATACGTGTCTTCCGAACACATTCTTTGAATTCTTGGCGAAGAGTTCCAGAGTCTGATCGTCTCCTTAAAGCATGCGCTCAAATACGGCACTGATTTCTCCGATAATCTCGACATTAAATCCTCTGTCGAGTCATCGAAAGCCTGTATTTCCTCAAACAATCTCTGCTGTACTTCAGGACTGATAGCCAGTGCGTGGATGAATGCGCCCACAGTTGTCGATATAGTTTCTGTGGCCGCCAATGGAAACATCATACAGTTGTCTACCAGTTCCTTAGCACTCAGTTCTGACAATTCAAATAATATTATAAAATAAAAATATTAAAAATTTTTTGTTAAAAAAATTCAATTAAAATGAATTTTTATTACTTCTGTCAGAATTGCAATTCTTGTCCTCATTTTCAGTGTTTATTAAATAATGAATAAAATCTTTTACTCCACTCTCTTCTCTGATTCTCTTATCAATCAATTGTTCGCACAGTTTATACAAATAATCCGAAGACTTGTCGAACAAAGTTATGCCAAATATTTTAGATATTTTTGGGAATAGAAGTGCAAACAGTTTAGGAAGTGTTAGATTGAATTTGAAAAACTGTTCCGCGTTTTCAAACGCTTTTGTTGCCAATGGATCTGTTGAGTCGACTTTGATAGCGAAAAAGCACCGGAGCATAAGGTCCAGTGCGAAGTGCTGGCTATAGATTTTTATATCAATGGGTGATCCGTCGCAAACAACTTCTAAATTCTTGATCATATCATCGACTGTTGAGATAATTGTCGGCAAAATATTTTCAATAGTTTTTTCTTTGAACGCAGGATTGAGAATAGCTCTCATCCTTTTCCACTGTTTGTAAGGCAACAAAAACAATCCTGTTCCCATTCTATCCTCCGGATCCAAAAATTTCTACACAAAGTCAATATTTTTTATGAAATTTGATTGTTATTCTCAGAAATAAATAATTTTATTCATATCTCACGCTATGATCCGCAAAAACAGCAAATTTTTCGATAAGAATTCGGTTGATTAGCTTTGGATCGGATATTATTAGAGTTGGTTTCAGTAACTCATATGATCTAAATGTAAAATATTTATGAATTATTTAAATATATTCTAAAATCTAATGACAAACCCGACAATTGGTCCGTATCTTCTGACCAACTCTTCGTCGGCTAAATTCAAAGATTTTCGAAACAAATTGATTAAATGTGAGAAAACATATGGTATTCCCTGTCGTCTCCAAAACGATAACTTATTTGCGATATATATTGTAATTATTGACAAAAATAATATTATTATATAATAGGAAACAGAAAATATAGAAAACATTTTTATTTTAAATAAACTTTAAATGTTTTGCAGTATTTATAGCGAAAAAAATAGATGAAAATGTACGGGAAATGACGGAACAATCGCATCTGGATAGTAGGCCAGTACTTATACACTACTACCGGTATAACAAATTGTAGCTTCAATTTTGCAGAAGTTAAGCTTAAAAACTAGCTTGTTAATGTTCTCAATAAATGTTTAGTAAATATTATTCAATAAAAAAAATCGTTAAAACGTTTTATTCTTATATTAGAGAAAATAATTATTTTTTTTAATGTAAATAAGATTTCAATTTATTATAATTTTTGATAAAAATTATATATTAATCGAGACATTGGAGTGATTTTCGTTTTTCAAATTCTGTTCATTTAATTTCAAAATACTGGCACTAATGTTAACCAAAATATCTCACACTTTGTCTTAAACTTATGGAAAACCATTGCCTGACATATCCCGGGACTCTCTATCGCCATCTTCTCTCTCACGGTTCACATCATTAATACATTGGTCGTCATTACAGCCATAAGGACAGGCGTCTCGAGCACTGATACCATAGGAACGACATCTGAATAAAATATTAGGCGGACAGTCGTCGCCAATCAATTTGCTGCCACAATGACGACCAGAACCTATACCTTCGGGACAACTGCACCGAATTCTTCGCAAACAAACGTTTCCTTTATTTAGAAATCAATAATTCATTCAATACTTGATTGCATAGAAAGACAACGATTGATGGACTGACCCCTTCTGGCCCGGTTTGATCGCCGGAAGCTATTCTGAATGCATTCAAATTCATTGTCACATTTGGTCAGAAGAATAGCCTTTTTATTGCGATTGTTGTCTCCACAGAAATACATGTGTTTTTCGCAATCATTGTTTCCGTTCCTTCTGTTTAGCTCTGATCCGCAATATTCGCCGTCAAGTCTGACATTACATAAACATTCTTCTGAAGAGTTTTCAAATAAACTGACAATCATTACAACGAAAATACTGAACAAAACAACTTTTCCGTTCATATCGAATGTGAAATCAATTGAATTCAGAAAATAAAGACTTTTTTAAATAAATTTTGATTAACTTTTTGAACACTTGACTAATAAAAGTGAAAATATGTTTGAATTTTAATAAAGTCTATAAAATATCGACAAAAAGAAAAGTTTTATTAAAATACGAATGACTTATAAATAAATATTGTATTCAATTGTCAGGAATATAATTATGATTATTAAGTGACTCCTAATATCGTGTAAAACAACAATTAGTTCTAATTCTTCATTCAATGCCAATAATTTCAGTCAAGAAAATGATTTTTCCTTCACTCGATTGTACTCGAATCAATTGATTTTGAAAATACTGGGAATTTTTAAATCTGCAATCAATTCAATGTTAATTTTATTGAATAGAATACTTTGGAAACATAGTGTTGAGTTATTTTGCCTCCCGGGCCAAACTCCTTCCAGGAATTGCCAGTTTTTTTTGAAAAATATTTTGGAGAAAAAAAGAAATATTAGAGAAAAATGATTTTTCCCCAATTAATTTGACCAGTTTAAGTTTATGCCTAGTTTTTAGGGATTTTCCGGAAGATAAAGATCTTCCTTATATTCCTGGAAGATATGCACCGGCAGTGGCAGACCTCAAACGTTAAGGAAATATAAAAACTAATAAAATTAAAACTTTTTTAAAATTATAATTATTTCTCTTGAAATCAATTCTTGTTTTTTTGCATTATTGGTGCCCTTCCTGTCCTCAATCATAGTTAAGCTTAAAGTTTGATAATTTTGAGAAAATTCTAATCAATAAACAGATAATAATCAGACGTTTCGACTGAATATTACCGATAATTACTATATCCTTGAAAACCAATTTCACAGAAGTTCTGAATTCAATCGAATTGTTTACAAACAAGAACTCACTTCTCACTGATTGTGACGAACCTAACTGTCCTTCCGATATACTGTAACAGTAGTCCACATCGATTTGGAGTATTCGGCCAAATATACAGTACAAGCAATTAGTGCTAAGAATTTGTTTTTAAAGTTCAGAATAGTATTCGGATTAGTTGATTGCAACCAATTCTTAATTCAATTCAAATATAGTTCAGAGCAAAGACTGCACAGATAGGTGTGGGTGCTATGGACCAAAACGGCGCCAAACACTTAAGCCATATAGCGCTCAAACGCAACCATTCTTTTGATGATTCATATAAGCCATGAAGAACTAGCGAGTGAGCCAACAGTCCTCTGCCGATGGTCTCCTTGTGCACAGTCTTTCCTCTGTTGTCGACCAATAACTGAATGCCACAAAAGTTGTGCCAATAATACAAAAATTGATTGTTTTTTATTGAATTAAATTATATAATAATTAGTTTCGACTCAAATGTTATCTAAAAATCGTTGTAATTCTTGGATCTGTTCCACAATCTCGTCCTCTCTGGACATCTTCTCCAACTGTTCCCTCTCTAAGAGCTTCTTATCTTTTGTTTTCAAAGATTCGATTTCTTTGAGTTTTTTCTTAAGATTCCGCAACCGTTTGGTCGGTTCTGTGGCCAATGGCTGACCGAACTCATTGCGGACAACGTTTTCATTGATTGGATTTGGATTCACATGAGTTTCGGTCGACTTTTTGCTGCTTTTCTTGTCATTCACTGCACTATTAGTTTTGGTCTTTCCCTCAATTGTCAGAGAATTCAATGTTTTATTCACTTCTTTTACATCCGATTCTTGTTTTGCTTTCGTTTTCTTCTTCTTATTAGTGGAAACAGTCGTCCATTCGGTGTCGACCGTCAGACCAGTTGACAACTTTGTGCCCAACGAAGCACTCACTGCGAGCATAGCCTCCGATCCCAGTCTCGTCTCCTGTTCTCGAAGTCAATCCAAAGTCTCGTTAATTATATTCAAACCAATCATTAGTTTTAAAAATAATGAAAACCAATTCAAACAACCGTTTTCTCGGTGTGCGTCTGCGGTAGGCCTGGAATGCCGGAGCTGTCTCTGTCCTGCTTCCACTGTTTGCCCTTGGACATGTAGATGGGCACCTCCTCCTGGGGCACATAGCCCTCCTTAACCCGTCTCTGTTTCCTCCAACTGCCGTCCGGTCTCTGCGAAGAAGCGATGTATTTGCCGGTCGAGTCGGTTATGTAGTGAGCCATGGGGTCAGACATCATAGACATAACAGTGCCAATAGCACAGTGTTATTGTTGTAATATTGTTATCAATTCAATGCATCCAATGCTCCAGCAATAGATGCACATCTGGCACAAGTGCTGCCATCTGTAGTAATGACCTCGAGTCGACTCAAGCGAATATGAAATATGTGAATGACCTCAATATCGCTAACATTAGAGTCTATGGACACAAATGGAGATCAAATACTGCAGAGACAGAAGTGAAGAGTGAATACACAGCGAATACTGGATATGATATCGTATTATATTCGGTGCTAAACATAATTCTCATTACAACTGATTTTTGGCTAAACTTATTAACAGTTTTTGCATTCAATTAATTATTATAATTGAAAATAAAAATTATCGAAAAATAGTTTAATAACTAAACAAATATAGCGTTTGTGTGTTTAAGCGCTTAAACTGTGTTTGCAATCAATACTATTCAATAGTTTTTAATAAAACTCTTCATTAGTTGTAATGTTTTGAAAGCGAAACAAATTATTTGTTTTCATATGATTTTTGAAGTTTTTTTTTGGAGAAAAATTATAAACAAAATAATGAATCCGTTATTTGAATGACTTATCGATTGAATTATAAATATGTAATCAAATAAACAATCGTTTGATTGAATTATTTCTTCAAATTCATCGATGATTTCAACGAAATTACATTCATTTGAAACTAATTTTTGGTTTTGTTTTGATTTTACAATACTTTCCATTATTTCCATAACTTTTTAATTGAAAATTATGTAAAAGTTTTTGTTTTTATTAATATTTGTGTTTTAATTATGAATATTATTGAAGAGAATAATAATAATAATAATAATAATAATAAGAAACGAATTGTTTCGTCAAATGAGGAAAAAGTATTGTTTGACTACAATAGCAAACAGTTATGGCCTGAAGAGGACAGTCGTGTGGACATGGATTACATGCCCGAAAACAATGGCAGACATGACTCGTCGACCAGTGCTGATGAGGAGCACAACACAAGTGGAGACAATTCAGTGCCGAAGCCATCGAAACAATTGAATATTAATATCGATTTGAGTGACGACCGAATCGTAGCTCCGATTAAGATCTCGAAGAATAAGCGCAAGAACTCTAAGAACTGGTCTATTGTTGGCCAACAGTCGACACACGACAAGACAGACAATGCAGACAATGGTTTCGTTAACTCCAATAATATCAGTGTTACTGATGTCGGGCCCAAAAAGAGGGGCCGAAAGCCCAGAGCGCCTAAAGTGGGCAATGGCTTCACTGTTACCGATGCGACCAATGGTCAGAAGAGTCCAAAAAAGGTTTAAATAATTATAAAATTAATTTTCACAAAAGTCTTGTCATTATATTTGAAAAATGTTTTGCTTTTAGACTAAACTAACGAAAACTCAGAGCAAAAAAGTGACACAAAATGAGAGGAAAAGTGATTATCGAAAGAATGGTTCAAAACGTGCGACAAATGATTATTTGAAGCAAATGTCGACCGAAGAGACTGAATGCAAAGTAAACCCATTTAACACAAAATATCAGTTCAGTTGTCTGTCGGCCGAACTGGACGTAGATTTCGTTCAATTGATTCCGAATGAGATTTTGGTCCGAATTTTTGACATTGTTTTGGACTCCGACCCGAATAGGACCCAATCGATGATCAAGTAATTGTTTGCTTTACTAATTCAGTTCAATACTAGTCCTCTATTTCAGTGGCTTTAAATTATTGTCTAATTTCTCAAAAATATCTCATTGGGTGCCAGTCTTTCGCGAGTCTGTGAGAGTTGGCGCAAACTGATCACAACAACACCTCTTTTGTGGCGAAGTCTCGATTTGGAGACCTTCTCAGACATTGGCTTTCCTTTCAATGATTTGTTTCAATTGCTTGAAACGAATCAATTGTTTAATCACTTGAAAGCCCTGAATCTGAACGGTTGGAGCGGTACTAATGCCGAGCGGGTGCTCAATACGATTGCCACCAAATGTGGGGAAAAACTACGCGTTTTAACCCTAAAGAACTGCAAAAACATTTCCTCACAATTCTTGCAAACTCTGTCCACTCATTGTCCACACATTGAAGTTCTGGACATTTCCGCGATTACGGTATTTATTGTTTTCAATTCATTTGTTTTGGGCTTTTCGGCCAATAATACTAACAGTGTTTACACTATTTGTTTACACTCTTACAAAACGGTTAAAAGTATTTTAAAATTTTCGGTTTTTACATATATATACCGAAACGCAAACGCAATGCAAACAAACCAAAGGCTGCCTCTCATCAGAACAATCAAAGTCCGTTCGCTTCACCACTTTTTCGCCCTTTTATGGAAAAGTGCGGAAATAAGTTGTTGTCATTAAATCTGTCGGAGAATACAATGCCTTCATTTCACTCCTGTATCACATCTATTATGGTATTAATTATTTTATTCTTTTCGTTAATATCTGTTCTGAAAGTCTCATAATCTCTAATAATATAACGAAATATATATTCATTTGATTTGTTTGGTATTCGTGAGGAATTCTGTCCAAACCTCCAGTTGTTGGACATCTCTAATGACGAGTCGCTGACAAAGAGTGCTTCGATTTCAGTGGAAAAGCTCCAGAAGTCGTGTCCTAAACTGCGTGTATTGAGAGCCGCAAACATAACATTTACCTCATCGACAGCCGGTTCCCAATCGGATGGTTTCACAGCTCTGGAAGAGTTGAGTATTCCCTTCAAATCGGACTTTTCGACCGCAATCATACAGAACGCACACACAGACAATGTGTTGGAACAGTTGACCAAAAATGCAGACAAACTACAACTGTTGGACATTCGCGGCGCTCGCTATCTGTCCCACAGAGCACTGGTCAAGATTCCCGCCTGGAATATACGTCACTTATCGATTAGCAACTGTCCCAAACTCAATACGGATCAGCTCGAGATGGCATTCACTAAGGTTTGCATCGGTTCACAGACGGATCCGATTCAAGCGATTCGTTTGCTTTGATTTGATTTGATTTATAATTTTGTTTGAATTGAATTTCACTAAACAGTGGAATAAGTCTCTGATAGACGTCGACATATCGTGGAATACCAGTGAACTCAGTGTCAACTCATGCATGAAGTCCTTGTGCGAAGTCGGAGAAGAAGAGTCACAACTGAGAACACTTCAGTTGAGAGGTTCGGCCGTTTCGTACGATTCTATAAAAGCTTTGTTCAAAAGTTGTCCAAAACTGGAGTCAATTGATTTGCAGTCGTGTAGAGGTCTGCCCAGAGGTATAAAGAGAGCTTATGCTGGGTATGAGCTCTGCTCTCTCAGGTCAGAGGTCTTGGACGGAAAGTATGATTGAATGCAAAAGTCCGGTAAATGAATGAAAAGTTAATACTTTTGACACACATTTAAGTTTACATTTAATGTATTTTTAATATTCTTAACAAAATTGGAGAAAAACTAATAATTTATTTAATATTTTCAGTTATTTTGTTGAAGTATTTGTTCGTAAATTATTTTAAATCTATTTTAAAACTGAATTTAAAGTTAATTGTATTTAAAATTCATTCAAATTAATTGATTCTCTATTTGTTTACACAAAACAAATCAATATTTTTTTCTGAAAGTCTGAGTAATTAAAACTACCGATGCTTTGGCAGAGATTCAGTGCTATTAATCATTTTGAGTGCTTTATATATAAATAATTATAAAGAATAAAAATTTTCTAAACTCAGGAATATTCTTATGAATCGAAAATAATTGTTCCAAACATTGAATGAATGACAGATTTTAAGTAGTTTTCTATCATTTAATTTATGGACGAATTCCTGAATGACTGGATGTTTGAATAATTTACTTAATTATTAATAATTAGTTAATAATCATTATATTATTCGTTAATTATTTTTTGTTTTTTTTAATTTAATTTTATATTCAGTAATAAAATTATTAAAAATATTATTTGAAAATATTAGTCAACTCTATAGTACGAAATTGCAGTCATAATCAATCCAAAGCCAATTCAATCCAATCCAAGATATGTCTGAATTCATTAAATTCAATATAAGCTTAATTCCATTCATTACCCGATTTTTATTTTTGTTTTATCATTTGGTAACTCCCTGTGCAATATGCAATAAATGCCCGATTCTTGAGCCAAAATTTAATAAATATTTGCTGATAATTGTGGCGATGATTGCGAGGCTTTACCTGATTATAAGCTTAATTGCTGTTTGCAATCAATTGTATAAATATGTTATTTTAAGATAATTTTTACATCAATTTCTATATTTTACTCAAAATTTTCAGTAATTGTTCCGAACATAAGTAGAGTTTATTTTGAAAATTGTTTGCACTCTATTAGAAAGAAATTCATTCAAAATGAACCCAAAAACAAGTGTAATAAATGTAAAAGCCTGAAGACATGGATGCATTTAGTTGATCAAGGGCTATTTTGGCTTAAACAGTTTGCACAAACCTGGTTATCCTCCAAAAATGATCCCGATCTGAACCTATAAATCTGATGGGTTAGGAGATGACTCGGTATAAGGACTTGTCTTTCGTACTAAAAATAGAGTCATATCTAATGTTTTTTCACTTTATTTAAGAATTTCTTTCCATTTCTTTGTTTTACTTTCACTTGTATTCACATTCTTATTGATTATATGAAAGACATAAACTGTTAAATAATAATACTCTTTAACTGTTTTATAAAATATATATTGATTTCAATATATGGCACAAAATATATTCATTATTTGCAAACTATTAATATCGCAATACTATTGCAAAACTATATTAAAGTGAAATTAATGTTTGATTTTTTGTAATTAAACAAAAATTATGTACAAATAGTTAGAAATTTTATGTATAATAAGAGACAAATAGTATATTATTTAGAGTTATAATCGTTTTATTGAATATACGGTTATAATTGATATTTAAGAGAAAAAAGTCTAAAATTCAATATAAAGTATAATAATGTGCTTTACTTTACAATAAATTAGTTTAAGATTAAAATATATATTAGTTTATGAAACCATAAGAAGAGCTCTGTTTAGCACGAATTCTGATGAGTCGTCAGGTTTTGTATTGAATGGAAAATATTATATATTTGTAAAAGAATTTTATCGAAAGAATGAAAAACTTATTTAAAATGATTGAGACTTTTGTACGAATTGTTGTTAATGTAATTTAAGTTAAAGTATCAGAAGTCGTCCCACTCTTTCATTAACACTAATTATACTTTTAATTCAAGCTATGATTATATTATTTCTTTAAACTTATTGTAAATATAATAAAAACAGAAATTATAATAAAAGCAAATTATTTTATAAAAAGAAAATTTTATTTTAATCGCATTACAAGTCTTAGTATTTTTTAATGTTTTAATTCATTTTGAGCTCAATTTTAAACAATTTATTGTCTACTCAGGGATGATATGGATCAGTAAATTCTGTCGGACAGTCTGAATCCGTTAAAAAATAGGGATTTATATCAATGTTCAGACATTATTAGTCGCGAATTAACCCTTTCTTCTCTATGTCCTCGTCTCTGATCTCTTCATTCATATGATTCTCATAGCAATCAAAACTGATTTCATTTTCTTTATTCAAACACTTATTCGCTGTAAGAGATATAGCGATTGCGCCCAAAGGGGCCGTAATTAGTATTGATAGCACAGCTACAGTCAGCACAAATTTTGCCAATTCTTCCAGCTTAGGGTCATTTCTATCGCGAGCCAAGTCCAAAGCTAACGGTCCGATGGCTGCTTGTACTGTAGCCTTGGGTAACCAGGCCAGGGATATAAACAGCTTTTCTTTTAAACTGAATTTCGCACCGAAGACAACAATCATTGATGTAATTGATCTCATTATAAGACCGACGAAGAGCGCAATGATTGCATATAAGATGACATTTCCTCTCAGGTCTGATACCTTTACTTCGGCTCCAATGAGTGCGAACAGAAAGGGTTCAAATATTAACCAAAGAATTCGTAGATTTTCACGAATCGATTCGTCCAATCCTTTTGCTCTCCATTTAAGGGAAGCCGTAAACGACAGTACAAGACATCCGAGAGGACCGGCGCCTCCAAAGTCTAAGGATGTGCTCATAAATACGGCAAACATTCCGAATAACAACAAAAGTGTAAGTCTTCTAAAATTGCAATCGTTTTGTGAATTATGTGAATGGCTTTCCTTTGGAATATACCATAAAATAATGCCAAACAATAGTCCAAAGACAACACCAGTCAGTGCTTCGACCGGACCTTTGAATATATTCCAAACCAGTGAAGCACTTGTGTCGAAGACCAGACCAATACATACACCGAAACCAGTGATTGCCATAACGTTGTCAACACTGGCCGATGCCATCAAAAGCGTTGGAATTCCTTTGTCTGTTCCCAATCGGTTTTGCTGCAGGACTATCATATCGGGAACGACTACTGCAGAGGAAACGCCCGATAAAACAAAGCCCAACAGAAACCCCCATTTGAGGGGAAAACCAATGAGTAGATGAGTGGCCACTGAAACAGTGATCGCTTCCACAACACACGGAATAAATGAAAGTCTAAAACAAACTCCACTTAATCTTCGGATCACTTTTGGGTCTAACCCGAGTCCAGCTCTTAAAAGAATGATGACCAGGGCTATAGATCTGAGTATAGACGACAAGTGCTGATTGAGATTCAGTTGGAAAGCATTGCCGAATATGAAGCCAATGCTTAACATCCCTAAGAGTGGCGGCAAATGTATGAGCGATACTATTTGGCCCAAAATATATGAAACTATGAATAACAGCAATAAATTAAATAGCGATCCATTCGGTGGAACGGCTTCTTCGCCTAAAGTGCTCCACAGGAGAGACCAAATCAATAGTATTATTAATAAATTAGTTGAATAATCTATAAGAGCAGAACTGGTTATAGATCTGGCACTGAATGCCATTGCCTTTTCGAAATGAATTCGTTTAATACAAATGATTTGCGCTTTAAATAAATATTAATATTTTGCAAAAATAAATGAATGAATGAATGAATTGAATTCAAGTCATTTAAGTTTATTTCACTTCAATTCACTTTAATTTAATAATTATTAGTAATATTCATACTTTGATCGAATGCTTTGGAAACGAAATCATAGAAACTCTTAAATACTAGAGATTCTGATTGTTCTGAAGCATATCTAATGTAAAAACAACTGAATTATCAATTATTTCAAGAGTGAAATCTATCTTTTATTTAGTGATTAAATTCCTTGATTCAAACTATAGTTATTCAAACTGTAGTTATTTATAACCCATACGCAATTATGAGACGGGTTCTTTTTAAACCTTTTTGGATAGAAAAACTCCTCAAATTAAGGATCAAAAAAATTTGTGCTCAAAATGTGTTCCAGTGCCTTTTTCGAGCTTCAAATACTGTTTTCCATAGGAGCACATAGGGATGTATAGCTTAGCTGTTAAGCCGAAAGTTTTTGATCCATTCCTTTATTTGAGGAATACTTTCGATCAAAAAAAGATTTAAAAAGAATCTCTGAGTCCCCTAATTACGAAGGGTACAGTACCTTGCAAGTCTAAAATATTTGTAAACTTTTATTTTAATTTAATAATACGATAAACAAAATTATACAAAATTCAGGCCTAAATATAATATAAGAATTCAATTACATCTAAAATATTAGATCAAAATATAATATTTTTCTAAAAATAATTGTCAGATATGTTGTTAATTATATGTAATTAAATAATGATTGTCCAAGACATAAATAAGCATGCAAGTTTATTTCAATGAAATGCTAAAATTGATTTCAGTTGATTAGATTAGATCCTAATTTCATGTTATAGAGCATTGAATTGAAGTTATTTGAGTTAATGTTCTTTTATTTGATTAGAATTTATAACCAAGAGTTCACTCAAAAGAGGCCTATTCTCCAGGTCATTGAGCTCGTCAGTCAAGAGACCATTGCTTGCACCGGAACAGACAGTTGAATCAATCGCTTTATTCAAACACTTATTCGCTGTAAGAGATATAGCGATTGCACCCAAAGGCGCAGTTATTAGGATTGATAGCATGGCTACTACGAGCACAAATTTAGCAGTTTCTTCGAGTTTGGGATCATTCCTATCGCGAGCCAAGTCTAGAGCTAATGGTCCGATAGCTGCCTGAAGTGTAGCCTTCGGTATCCAGGCCAGGGATATAAACAGCTTTTCTTTTAAACGGAATTTCGCGCCGAAGACAACAATCATTGATGTAATTAATCTCATTATAAGACCGACGAAGAGCGCAATTATCGCTAATTTCACGGCTTCTGTACTCAAGTCTGATATTTTGACTTCGGCTCCGATTAGTGCAAACAGAAAGGGTTCGCATATTATCCAAAGAATTCGTAGATTTTCACGAATCGGTTCATCCAAACCCTTTGCCCTCCATTTGAGAGATGCAATAAATGCTAGAATAAGGCACCCGATAGGACCGGCGCCTCCAAAGTCTAAGCTTTTGCTGACAAATATTGTGAACATTCCGAACAATAATAAGAGTAGAAGTCTTTCGATATGTAATTCATTTCTTGTATGATATGAATCGCTTTCGTTCGGAATAAACCATAAAATAATGCCAAATATGACTCCAACGACAACACCAGTCAGTGCTTGCACTGGACCTCTGAAGACATACCAAACATTTGAGTCTTTAGTGTTGAACACTAATTGAAGGCATATTCCGAAACCAACGATTGCCATAACGTTGTTAACACTGGCCGATGCCATCAGAAGAGTGGGTATTCCCTTATCGGTTCCAATTTGTTTCTGCTTAAGAGCCATCATATTTGAAACGATAACTATCGTCGAAACGCCCGACAAAACAAAGCCCAATAGAAACCCCCATTTGAGGGGAAAGTCGATGAGTAGATGAGTGATCACTGAAAGGGTAATCGCTTCGACAATGCATGGGATGAATGCTAGTCTGAGCCAAACACAGCTTAATTTTCTATAGACTTTTGGATCTAATCCGAGCCCAACTCTCAATAGGATAATGACAATAACCATCGGCCTTAATATGGAAGATAAGTGCTTGAGATTCAGTTGGAAAGCATTGCCGAATATGAAGCCAATGCCTAACATTCCCAGAAATGGTGGCAAATGTATGATCGATGCGATTTGGCCGAAGATATACGAGAAGAAGAATAATAGCAATAAATTAAATAGCGATCCATTGGGCGGAACGGCTTCATCGCCTAATGTGCTCCACAGGAGAGACCAAATCAATAGTAAAATTGTTAAATGAGTTGAATATTCAAAAAGTCTATTTGCGTTCAAACAATTGGCAGTGAATGCCATTTATTGGTCAAAACAACTGAATTGAAACAGAAATTGTCAAAAATCAAAATTCACTTTATCTGGAAATCAATTTAATTCCGCATTTTTCTGACTAAAACTATCTTTTACTTAGCATACAGTAAAAGACTTATCACTTATTTGTTTATCGGTTGCTCTCGAATCAGGGGATACCGAATGAAAGCTCATTTAATACTCCTTAAGTGAAGTTTTATTTCTCTTGAACCAGATATGAGGTCTTATCTGTTCAAACGGCTTATCATTTATTATAAACAAAAAAATATTCGATCATTGACTTGAATATAATGAAAATGAATCTTAGGCTCAATTATTATTTTATTAATTAATAATCACAAAAATAATAATACATTGCAATTGATTTGCTTTCAATAGAATATTATTGAAAATATTAATGTTTTTTAATAGAAATGTTTATAAGATTATTACTACTAGTATACTAGGTGGCATTTAGCCCATTTTGGCTATACCCTCACCCCTTGGCCATCCATTGTGTTAAGGTTAGGAAAAGGGTTAGTTAAGTGTTCAATCGATGTTTTGATCACTGGTCAGAATCTCTTGGATCTGTATTTTCTTCCGATTAGTCTTAAATTTTTAGGAATCCTTTCGACCAAAGCTTCCATCAATCTGTCGGTAACTGATTCTCGACCCACAATAGTGAACGGGGTCTCTGAGATTCTTTGCTTAGATATAGTATTGCAGACAATTGCCAACTCACTAATGAAGGACTCGTGTTGTGCTGATTCGGGTATTTCTAAGACATCCAGTTCTTTAAAGTGATAAAATACGGCCAACTCTTTGCGACCCACATTGAACAGACGTAATCTCTTTAATTGTGGTAATCGTGACAGAGATTGCATTGTTTCGGGACAACAAATATCGCAATCGTATTCGTAATTATGAAATATTAGTCTACTTTCTCCGTCAGAGTCGGAATGAGCGCATTCGCAGATAATTAAATAGTTCTTAAGAGTCATTTGGCGTACATTTGGAAAACTAATGGAGAAATAATTGATACTATTTGGCCATAAATTAATATTATGTAAATGTAATGAACGCAATGACAGCATAGGTTGGAAATACAAATCCATATTTGAGTAATTTTGGTATACTTTTAGTTTGAAAGTCTCTAATGTCTTCATATCTGACAACTTAAACAAAGACTTTTCTTCGAGACTGATATCACAATAAAACGACAACTTTTTCAGATCTAATGCATTGCTAATCATTTCAATTATAGAGTCCTCTTCTCTGCCGAAGAAGTTGAGGTCGACTTTCATTTCAGTCAAATACGGAAATGAAAAGCGGTTTAAATGTCTTATGTCATCGACAGTCACTTCACTGCATCGGATCAGATGGAGTGATCGTAAAGTTGATGGCAAACAACTGATTAGTTTGTTTAGTGGTTTAGTGTAGTAGACGAGTAGCAGCTTCTGGAGAGATGGCAATCGACTCACTAAATGGTCCACTTGTTTGCAGAAGTCTTGCGTTTGAGAGCAATTCTTTTGTGTCTTCTCTTCCATATTCTGACCACTAATGGACACATGGGTTAAATCTAGTTCTGACAGACATTCTGCTATTTGTTTCCACTCTTCCAGATGTGACGTACAAAAGATGTTAACCAAAGTTAAACATTTCAAATGATGGCAATTATTGACAATAAGTTGAATAATATTGTAATTAATACGACATTCGCTTAAAAATAATGACTTAATGTAAGAACACTTGAAAAGTATTGTCTCAAATGATTGTCGACTTTTAACCAAATCATAAGTTATATCATATTTATTGTATTGGCATTCAATAGCTCTGCGAAAATTTCCGCCGACTATTGAATGGCATTTCTCGTCACAAATAAATATTTGTCTCTTTTCGCCGATTCTTATTCCAGTCCTCTTCTTAAGCGCATCCCTAACACAGTCTTTGAATTGTTGGTTAACTCTTTCCAAACGCAACAACTCTTTTAACGTTAAATTCGTTAATATTATAGTCAAGACGTCGTCACATAAATCAAATTTTTTGAATTTCTTTAATTTTTTACTCATTCTCGCAATGATTGAGTTTCAAGTGTTTTAAATATTTGTTTAATTATTTTACTTTTAGATACTCTTGTCCTTCAATAATAGAAATGCCTTTTTATTGATGTTTCAGACTTCATATGTCTTGTGATAAAAATCTTATATTCAATGTAAATCTAATATTTTTTTTATCTCTAATCTTGACTAAGTTTGAGCCCAAGAATTAGAATATCCTTTAGTTTATACTGTATTTGGATTAACTCATATCAATGTCAATGTGTCCCACAGTATAATCCGAATATAATCTGAAATTTAGTTATTAGTTCACTCTAGAAGATTGTGAGCTATGATTTTGTCCACTAAAAACATGTGCAAGGCCAGTCTAAATAAGGTTACAGATAAATAATCTTTAATAACTTATTGCTTTATTTGGATAAAGTCCGGAAGAAATTAAGAAATCAAATCAAAGTTTAACCAATCATTTGTTGTAAACCTTATGACAAACAGATAAGAGATTTAAAATTCATTTTTAATTTTAAGTTCGTTTTGAGCAGAATTTGAACATTGAATGCAGAAAAATGAGTCTCAGATTCAAAAACCTTATGGTTTACATAATGATTAGCTTCAGTGGTGGCCAGAGAGGGACGAGGGTACGAAATCCCCTTTGTCAATTTTAAATACGATTCCATTTACTAAAATCATGAAGTTGTCGGGTATGTCGAGGTAAAATGTTATTAAAATTGGTACTGGTGTCCCCTGGAAAATGTTTCGAAGCCAATTCATGCTGTCTCCAAAAGTCTGTCCACCACTGGATTTATTGAATCCATTCTGAATATAATACCCATTGATTTGACTTATTGTAAATAATGATAAAATTGATCATATTTTCGCTCATCATTTGTTAGTAGATTCAATTTAATTCATATAATTGTTAAATAAATTTAATTTTAATTAATTTTCAAAATCAGTTATAGGCCTTGGGTTGGGCTCGGCTGCGGTCGATGCGGACGAAGAAGAAGTCGATGATATACTCGCAGGTCTGGACAGAACTGGTGATTCGAACCGCCTGTGGCCGGACTCTCAGTACACATTGAAAAACGAGTTTTGCACGTAATATACGGCCAGTTATTAATAAAATGTTTAAATCTAATCGAAAATATCATACATTATATGTGACTTCACTTCAGAAACTTTAATCAGGAATTGAATAAAGTTATCGGTTATGTAATGAAACGCTTCGACAAAAACCTTTATATGCAGATCATATTTAGACTCTATGTCAATGAGTTGGGTCGCATATGGAAAGGGATCTGCGACAACGATCAAACCCGGACTGATGTGATCAAGAAGTTTAGATTTCTCAACAGCAAAGTCAATGAAATAAAATTGAAGCGGGAACGTCTGATTGCCGCTTTGACCCTGGCTACTAAACCCGAGCACAGTTTAGATTTGGCAGATATTATCTGGTAATCTAACATAACTGGGCAAACAAATGGTTGTGAAGTCATATCTTGTCAAATTGTTTATAAAATGAGTTTATGTTTAAACTACCTAAATATTATTAATATTATCAATGCATAGATTATTAATAGTTTTTGATTTCATAATTATTTGCTACAAATGTTCCGTTCAGTTGAAGTCTATTTATTGTTATTTGAAAATAATTTTATATAATTTGGTTTGAATTGATTCCAGTTATATGGAAGTCTATTCCAAGAATATAATGGAAATATTGCCGGATCACGGATCGGGAGTTTTGGAGAAACAGATTATGGAGTCGATGACCAAAGCTGTGATCAGTTTTGCCAAATCATTGGCCAAAAAAGAGGAAAAGAACTGCGATTTTAATAAAGTGGAGACAAAGGGCGTACAACCGAAGCACAAGTCCATTGAAATGGCAATAATGGACGCCTTATTCGTCTCTCTCATCAATAAGCCAATAAAGCCCAACAAACCAGTGAAGGGACCCCCGCCCACAGCCACACCCGCTCCGGGCTCTGTATTAGCAATGACGCGAACAACACCCGGAGGATTAACAAAAGTGACCGTACCTACAGTTGGTAGCACTAAACTGAAGACCACAACTGAAGAAGTGTGGGAACCATTCACTCATCCATTGGCTCAGGTGTCGACAGTGACCGACGGGTCTGTCCAGTCCTTCAAGAATCCCAAAAGAAAAAGTGTTACCATTAGTCCCAATTAAATACTTATTAATATTTGAATTCTATATAAGAATAATTGAACTTTCGGTCAATATATATATTTATAACTTATTTAATAAATTAATTAATTATTACTGAAATAAATATTAATATAATTGTTGTAAATATTAATATACTTTTATAAGTGATTAATAAATTCGGAGCAAATAGTCTAAAGTTTTGTTGTTTACTCATTAACTGAATATTAGTTAAAAAAATAAAGGAATTTTAAGAAAGGTTGGGACTGTCCTAACAATAATCAAATCCAATTCCGGATTCTTGTCTATCATTTGTAATACTTTTATTGCTTTGGAATCCAAACAAAACTTTTGAAACGTTTGTAACTGTTGTGTGACTGCAGTTATGAAAACAGTTTTGTTTGCATTTGAAGAGACTTTTAATGAATTGTTTTTACATTTGATTTGATTTTCATTGATTTGGTCGTCTGGAGGCAACCCTTTCTGGAGGTCTGTTAACAACTTCTTCGCAATCCAAGTCATTGCTTTCTTTTATTTGGGGCTTTTATGCCTATATTAAATATGAGTCCTATTTATCGATATTTAATTCAGTTTTTATACCCAATTATTAAACAAAAATATTTTACTCATTTGTGTTAATCAAATAAATTCTCTGCGAATATATTGCAGAGAATAATCAAAATTCTTGTATCCAATGAATACAATACAGAATCCGATTCTTGTGTACTCTTTTGGATAAATACATGAATAATAAAATACAAAAATGATGTCAACTGTTGTGTGACTGCAATCATAAAAGGCATAAAATTAATAGACTTTTCATATAATTTACGCCTTTTTGAAGACAAAAACCGATTTGTATTGTATTGAACGTCAAATCAGTTTTGTTTACATTTAAAGAGACTTTTAATGAATTGAATTGTTTTTACATTTGATTTGATTTTCATTTACTCTTAAGTATTAAGTTATTTGTCTTAAGTATTGTCCGAAATGTTGTCTTCGATGGTTAGAGACCACCAAATAAGACAAAACAAGAAAAGAGAAGAAATTGGTTTGAATTGAATTGAATTGAGATTTGATTTGAATTAACAATAATTTTATGTTTTATTTGATTTGAATTCAGAGACAAAACGAAACGAAGCCATCGATTGCTCGCTTCAGTTGACCGCAGATCTGGTCAACCATTTGAATGACGGGTAAACTGAATGACTGTCTGTCTGTCACTCAATGTCTGTCCACTGTTTGTAACCACTGTTTGTCTGATTGACTCTTAAGAGTCGCCAAAACATATCTAAATCAGCGAAAACTGGATTCAGAAGCGAAACAATTGATTCAAAACGTGACTCAATTCGAGCGATCAGTCAATCAATGGTTGAATTTAATGCAAAACTTCAATAAAGCGGTCAAACAGTTGGGAGACGTCCAGAACTGGTCCCAAACCATCGAACAGGACATGAGAACCGTCTCCTCAGCCCTCGAATACACCTATAAATGCGGACAAAACTAATCACTTATTAATCAGAAAATTATTTATATTTTATTATTATTTAAAACTTTTTCACAATTTATTAGATTTTATTCATAACATAAATGAGATATAATTAAAGTCTTTATTTTATAAGTCTTTATGACAACTCTTTAGAACAATATTTCGACTCAACTATTGATAGCTTTTTTGCCGATTAATAGACTAATTGTTTGCTCAGAACTATAGTTCGGATTATTTTTCACTGAATATCCGAATATAACTGTAATTATAATTATTGCCAAAACTGTTATCGATTTTCTTATACCGTATTGTATTGGAAAGGCATTACATTCTTCAGCCAATCAGCAATCAGTGGTCTCACGTGACTCACAGCTGCTGTCAATGCTATCATATTTAGTGAAATAGAGTTAATGTTATATAAAATCAGTTTAATTAGACTTTTGAACACAAATATTGTCTATTGTTGTAAACGATTGCCAATTGGGTGCCCACTAATGGATGAGCACAAGAGAGGCCTATCATTGCTGGTGAAGGCCATAGACTGGGCAGCGGTGGCGCACAGGAATCAGTTGCGAAAGGACGGCAAAACTCCGTATATTAATCATCCGATTGGAGTAATGAATACTTTGGTCCAATTGGGTGACTGTCACGACATCGACGTCTTGTGCGCCGCTGTACTGCACGACACCGTCGAAGACACGGACACCACAATCGATGAGATAACTGAGAACTTCGGCCCAAATATCAGTTCAATTGTGGCCGAAGTGACTGACGATAAGACACTTCCGAAAGCAGAGCGAAAACGACTTCAAGTGATTCACTCGAAAGACATTAGTTTTTCGGCAAAATTAGTGAAACTTTCGGACAAATTGTATAATTTGAACGATTTGTTGAGACAAACGCCTATTGGTTGGACAGAGGGTAGGCTTCAGGAGTACTTCGAATGGTCTAAATCAGTGATCACTGGTATGATTGGCACCAATGCTAACATTGAGAACCAATTGAGACTTGTTTTGGCCAAAAGGGGTGTTAGTCTCGACTGATATTCAATTAGTCACTACTTTTATAAATTAGATTCCCTGACCATCCCTGACCTCTTCCTGACCCTGGTCCCAATTAATAAGATGTAGTGAAGACGAGTAGGTTTTTTCAACATTGACTTTATTAAAGTTTTTCATTTAATTAAATGAAAACAACAATTAAATCGAAATGTTTTGGAATTTAAATGAATTTATTCTTTAATTATTTGCTAATCATTTGGAAGACATGTTTAAAGTTGAAACTTAAGGCACAATACAGTACAGCCTAACTGTCCTAACAATTATTGCTAACATTTTATTTAAACTTTAAATCTGATTAAAAACTTAACTAAAACTTAAAATATAACTAAAACTAAATCTAATTTAAAATTCATAACAATATTGAGATCGAAATTAATACTAAATGTTTGACCGAATAATTGACGATTAGATCAAATCTATAGCTTTGATAATACTTTCCGGTTCTTCCAATTGGTGTCGGCTCTGGATTAGCCTTAACTCAACATTTTTGGCCGAATTTGTTCCGTCTTTTTGTTTGATCGCATAATTGTATGTCTTCTTCAGTATTAACTGTAGAGTCGATAATGTCTTCTCACAACTGGTCTTCAAATCGTAGTTTGTTTTCGTAAACCAGGCCATGAATAGGGCCGCAAACAGATCACCCGTTCCCGTGAATGTGGCCTTGAATTTAGGGATTATAAGTTTGACTAATTGTCGCTTTCCATTGGTCCGACTGCTGGCGATGGCCACCAATTGGGTCTCGTCTGCCGATAGATCACTGCTTGATATGACGACCGTTGGAATGCCTAACGAGTGAAGCGCATCGATAGCCCGGATCGCATCCGATTCGTTCGCTATCTTAATGCCTGTCAACAGTCTGTCCATAATTAACATTAAAGTTATTTTCAAAATAATTCAATCACAGCTTAAGTACTGACTCGGCCTCGAACTGATTGGGAGTGACCACGTCTGCCATCCGGATCATCTTATCCCGAAAGACCGGAAGTAGTTCTTGCGGTACATACTATTGCCGGTGAAAATCGGAAATTAGAAGTAAATGAAAAAATATAGACATTTATCAGAAGACAATCAATTTGGACCCTCACCATTTTTCCGTTGTCACCCATAACTGGGTCGCAAACTTTTTTTTTAGAAAAAACAAATTGTAATTAAATTATACAAAAAATAATTTTTGATTTTGGCTATGATTTTAAACTTATGAGGAATGAAAGTGAATTCAAAACCGAAATCAACTTATTATATAATTCGTATTCTTTTTCAAATGAGCAAAACAATGTGGTTCCTAAATAACCCCTTGGTTACCCTTTTTCGGAAATTCTGTAATATAAAACTTGTGTTCCATTTACTTGTGTGAGAAAGTATTCGCATAACTTGCCTATCTCCTTTCAAAGCTGTTCAGCCTTGCATCATTTATATGAATAACCCTGCTCTATGCTCTATGCTTTCAATTTGGCTAAGATTCCAGAAATTTTCAAATAATTGCATAAATATATGAATTCATTTGCAGTAATCAAACAATTAATCTGATATTAATAGTTAGACTGACATTGAAAGTAAAAATTCCACAAATTTTTAACATTTTTCGAATTAATTAAAAAATAAATTTAATGGCAGAGAAAGTGATTTAATAATCGATTAAATTGTTTATACCGTAAAAGGCATTCGGATTAGAAGTCTTAACAGTCTTAATGAGTTGACAAACGGTCTCCAAAAACGACTCATTCCTCGCATAACCGGTCAGTATATGTGTATATCGTTTGTGTAAATCATTTTTGACTAAACCGTCAAAAAGTTCGGTCAAGTCTTTAGAGTCGAGCACTTGTCCGGACCAGTGCTTATACCCGGTATGGGTACAGAACTGGACTGAATTGATAGCGTCCACTTCGAAGCCCAATACCTGTGCCCAACAGAAACAAGACTTTCCTTATACTGTATAAAGAGTAATGAAAGCAAAACTAATCCAAACCTGTAGTGGAAAGACCGCACTCTTATTGCCCACATATCCGGACACGACATGACTCTGAATGGATAGCACCCGATAGTCGGGTGACTCAGAATCAACTGAATTACTGGTCATTTTTGTAGTCAGTATTAGTCAAATATAATACTAATAAAACTTAAATTTATAGTAAAATTAAGTAAATCTAAAAATAATACTAAAAATCTATAAAAATAATTGAATAGAAAAGCAATTAATTTAAAGGACTTTGTATTCAATGTAATCAACGAATGAAATGACAATGTTTTCTATGTTTTTCGTATAACTTGTAATGTTTTCACAATATTTATCACATAATTGTTATATTATTTTATTGCAAGCATTCAGTAGTAATTCAATAGTTTTGATAAACTTTTTAAATAAAATTCATTTCAAACTTATTTTAACTTAAAGTGAAATGAATTGGTTTATCGTTTCCTCAATCGGATTCACTTTCCAATCGTTTCATGTGTTTGTTATGCAATAAAATACCTTTACTTCACTTCGCACATGACTTAAGCGCATGCCTTCACTGGCTTTTAGATAACAATTTTTACGTTCCCTTTAATATTCACATGATTTGAAACACATCCAGATTATGTCCAGATCAGAGATGATGACCTGAAGGGGCCAGAGATAATTGAGGCTAGAATGCACCTAGAACAGAAAACTACAATAAATACTCAGTCATTCTACCCTAGTTATAAGAGCGAGATCAATTTAAAGTTTGCAAATATTTGTTCAAATCCAAGAAAGTTTCGATTAAGTGCTTAAAATGTCAAAAATGACACAGACCATTTTGGAGGTGAGATGTCTGACTTTCTAACTGGATCCATTTTTGAATGCGTTTGACCATTTCTAATTAAGACTTTATAATCGCTACAATGGTTTGATATGAAAAATGCTCACAAATTCCTAAATAAATACTACTGTACTTATTTTGTACTGGTACATTATGGAAAATATAGTATATAGAACAAAATCGGTGATACGGTAAAAAATGATGATGGTTAATTTTGAGCAATAATACTGATAAATTTACAAATACACTCAAAAATACTTAAATTCTTGTCACAGAATATTCCTTACATTTTATGCCAATTAATAAATAGTATTTCCGAACAGTGTTTATGAACAGTGTGTTCGCAGACACGCCTCCAAACACACGAAAACAACACGTTTTTTAAATTAACAAAATCTGATCATTAGTTTTGAAAGTGTTTGCGAATTTAGGAAAACCTTTTTTTTAATTAAAAATATAAATAATTTATTAAAACAATTGAATAAATATATAAATAAAAAGTAAATAATGGATAGAATGAGTGGTAATAATGAATACGAGAAGAGAAGAGGAAACGAAAGCATAGTTTTGAGGCAAAAGAAGTTCAGAGAAAAAGTCAATTCCAGTGACAATGCGTTGAATGGATTACAAGAAAGAAAATCCGTTAAAACAAATGTGTTCTCAGGTTTGCATTCATTCAATCAATACATTCAATAGATTTAGTATTTTATTAATTATTAATTAATTGAATCAATGATTGATTGATAGGAATATCGAAACTGATTTCGGGCCCAAAAACACTGAAAGAGTTGTGTTTAGAGAAACTGACGGAACGTTTGGACAAATTAGAGATCAGTGGAGACGTCTGTTTGGAAGCGCTGCGACCACTGCTGGCCAAGTGTTCGGCCCATCAGTTGGAAAGACTGTCCAATAATAACCGGCATAGGATTGTCGTACAAATGGATGACTTATGGCTTGAATTGTGTAGAAATAGCTTTCATTTTACGGCCAATAATGACGATAAGAACTGTTATAATAATGACATTCCGAACAAGACTTGGGCCGAGAGTTGGCGTCAATTCTATTGGCGTTCAGTTGAGTACAGGAACAGGAAGTTAGAGGAAATCACTGCCAGTATTAGAGATAAGAACTGTTCGCTTAAATCCAACCAAAGGCTGACTAAACGGTGCGAAACAGAGACTAAGAAAGTGATACAAAAAGCGGAACCGATTGCGAAGAAGAGCAGAAAAAGGGCTCCACTTATGAAGAAGTGCTTACAAATGAAAAAACAAAAATTTATGCTTTGATTCGGTTTTGCATTTAATTTAGTCAATAATTAATTCAATTAGTCATACAATTAGTGCCAAAGCTTTACATTTGTTTACATTTCCTTTGATTTTTTGTTACATTTTTCTAATCATTTGTTTAGCTATTAATCTGTTTTTTTGATTAGTTATTAATTTATTTAATCAATGCTTTAATTCAATAATTTTTTTTTCTTGTAATTCATATGTGATCTCAAAAACATATTTCAATTGAAATAATCAATACTTTTTAATAATTGATTTATTGTTAATTCGGTTTTAATTTTATTATTAATTATAACTAATTATTCATAATTTTGAGTCAAAACTGATCGATAGGAGTGGTTGGTTGGTCTGTCTGTCTGTCCGCGGAAGACATGGATCAGTATATCTGTCAGATTTGTTTGGATCTATTGACTGATCCGATGATTGGCTAACCTATTGCTCCGGTTTTGTCCACAAATGGCTATCGATTCCCACATTTTTGGGTATTATTTAACCCGGATTATTGTTCTTGATCACTATTTAATTGACTCAATTTCAAACAACACAGTTATGCTGACAATACTAATTAGTAATCTATTAATATTTGATACGATTTATATGAAATAATGATAATAAGCACTCAATGAACTCAATGAAAATGTTTGAATAAATGATTTGCATTAAAATCTCATATTTATTACTCAATTATTTTCCAAACAAACAATACAATGAAAAGTATGGAAAAGAGATGCTATTTATTAAACTTATATAACAATTCTAAACAATATTTATAATTTGAATGAAACTAAATTCAAAAATTGATTTTCTATTAAAAATTAATTCATTTAGAAAATACATAACGTATTCCAAAAATACACTTCTTATACAACGCTTTATTTGTTAGCATTTCTTATAAAAACTTATCGATTCAGCAAAAAAGTGAAATAAGATTTAGAAAAACAAATTCAAACTAAAGTCCAAACAATGATATTTAATACCATTTAGACAACAATTCCTATAACAGAATGAATATTATATTCAAACAGTATTTTACGTTAAAATATAATAATTTCTCGAAACAAAAATTCTCTCACTCTTTACAGAATATTCTTTAAGTGATCACAGAATAACTCTCATTAGTCTGAAGAGTAGATCTCATTTAACTAACTTGAAAGTAGAGTTTTTAAACTAGATCATAAGCCAGGTAATGAAACTGAATGTTTAATAGTAAAGAAAATTCAATTACAAAAGAGTTATATTTATATTAAATTAAATTAAAATTTTAATACATTATTCGTTGAAATGTTCAGAATATTCATTGTTTATAAACCAATGAGAGTTTCGATCTTTCATTCCTTTATTCCTAATTATTGAGAATAATCTCAAATATATTATAATTTGATTTTAGTTTTGGATTATTCGACTAAAACTCGTTTTTATGCTATATATTATGCTATTTAACAATAGATTAGTTTTAACGGAATCTTCTGCAGAAATGCCAGACTTTATATTCATTTGAATGGAAAATACTGTACAATAATATGTGCCCGTGAATTCAGTGGCTTCATATTTGACCTTTATAAAATTTTCATCAGAAGATTTCATTACTTTTGTATTAGATTTTTGATATTTTTAATTCAAATCCAACACATTTTATGGTTAATTAATAATACAATCGAATGAAACAACTTATTAATGAATGATTGAGTCCTAAAAAATTCAACATTTCCTAAACGATACCTAATTTTATATTAATATTAATGATAACTAAATTACACTAATTATTACGAATACTAATTATCAAGTGTTCGCTCAACAGATGTGTTCCGAAAGACATCAATACGTATAACATGAATGGCAGAGAAGACAGTCGTTTATAGTCGACTCGTTTCTGTTCCTGTTTCTCGACTCGAATCCATTTCCGGGACCGATGGACCGCTGCATTCCATGTATTGATCCGATCCTGTCGTAACTGTTCAGTCATTTTGGGTCTGAAAATGTCGTAATTCTTCTCATTGTATTTGATTTCACGCGTAAACGAAAAACTTCGCTCAAGTTTTCTAGTGATCGATGACTGGGACAGACGTCGGCTCAGGGATCGGATCAAACCATTCATGTGGCCCCTGACCGGAGGAGCGGAGTGCGGGGCCCCGTTCTTTTGCTCTGTTGAGGGCCCGAAGTGCACAGTGCGTCCGCCCTTATGCTCACCGATACTCTGGGAGATCTTCTGATCCAGAATTGCGATTCTTTGCTCATAAGTGGCACCCGATTCAGAATTTGTCATTTGCCTAACGAATTGCTCGGTTTGATGTCTGGCCTTTCCATTCGTGTGCTCGTGAGGACCCGAATGTCCGTTCTTTATAGGCTTTTGTATCTCTGTATCCGATTCTGCATTAGAGTCGGAAGTGATCTCCAGATCTGGATTATCGAACAGTCCCTTCCAGATCCCCAAATGGTAACCAGCCATCATTGCAGCACCCAGAGCAGTGGCCTCGGTCATTTTGTTCCTCACAATTTCTTGCCCACTAATGTCAGCCAATATTTGGCACAATAGGTCGTTAGCACTCATTCCTCCGTCAACTTTAATGCCGCTATTGTTCGGACGCATGAGAGCCAGTATGTCATTGGTTTGAAAGGCGACGCCTTCGAGTGTGGCCCGGACTAAGTGGCATTTCCTCGTGAACTGGGATATACCGATTATAGTGCCCGTTGCATTTGCGTCCCAATACGGAGCGTAAAGGCCTGTAAGACATCGATTGAATATTATTATGAATTCAAAATTGAAATAAATGTCAAATACCCTGAAATGCCGGCACAAAGAACAGTCCGCATGAGTTGTTATCCTCTTTGGCCAAGTTCTCTATTTCATGATAACCTTGAATCAGTTCCAGATTATCCCTGAGCCAAGTGACTGCTGCGCCAGCAATGGCAACACTGCCTTCCAGTGCATAGCAGGCGGGCATTGAGCCAAACTTATAGGCCACAGTTGTAACAAGCTTCATTCTGGCCTCCTTCGACACACCCTTCAGCGCACCATGAATTGGACCGGGACCTAAGTTTTGGATCAGGAAGCAACCGGTTCCATAGGTCACCTTTGCCTGACCGATCTCGAAGCACTTCTGGCCCACAAGAGCTGCGCATTGATCGCCAATCACTCCTGAAATCAAATAATTTTTGGATTCAATATATTTTTGGATAAGAATTACTGAATTATACGAAAAGAATATTCCGAACAGTCTTTAAGTAATAAAATTAATATTATTTATTTATTTTTGTAAATTCCAAGCATAGGATTCACTCGTTTATAATGACATTAATCTATGTTAAGAATGATATGAAGTCTTCAGACATTTCTTGTATTTTTGAACTTGAATTGAATTCTTGTAATTCAGTCAGCATTTTATCAAATCTACATTTCGTTAACTAATTATAAAGTGTGTCGAAACAGATTGCAAATCAAATACAAAGTAAATATTATTTCAAAACAACTTTACTGTATATCTGATCTCTATTAAACTCTTTCACAACTCTCACAATTTTGAAATAATTATCGGAATTTTAAATCTTATATTCGCTCAAAGATAGTCGAAAAATAATTTTTTTTTCATTTCATTTTCATCAGTCGTTAATGTGTTTCTGTTTATTCATATAATTATTGTTTTTCTCTATTTATATGTATGTCTTAGTAATGAAAAGACTAACCGGTTATAGGAATTCCTTTCAAAGGGCCACTGGTAATGTCCCCGAAGTATTCGGACGAAGCTTTGATTTGAGGCAAAATTTTTTTCGATATTTTGAAAAAGTCTAATAAATACGGATCCCATTCCAGTGTCTCGATATCCATGAGCAGAGTTCGGCTGGCATTGGACACATCGGTCAAGTGGTTGCCCGTCAGCTTCCATAAGATCCATGAGTCGACTGTGCCGAAGAGGAGCCGACCCTCAACTATTGCTGCTTTAATATGGGGATGGTAGCTCATCAGCCATTTGAGCTTGAGTGCGCTGAAGTACGTCGATATGGGTAGACCTGTCTTCGATTTGAGCCAATTCAGATCACGACCAGGAATGTGATCGAGTATTTGGTCGACCAAATCGCTAGTCCTGTTGTCCAACCAACAAATGCAGTTGTAAAAGGGTTGGCCTATTGGGTAATGGGGTATACAATCAGTTAATACAACTTATATAGCATTGAAAATGTTTTCAAATAACAGCTAAACAGAGGAAGAGAAAAAAGGCAGAGAGAGTGCCGGATTATTTTATCAAAAGCATGTCTGGTACATTCAATTCAGAAAAGACAACAGTCACCTTGGTGCTCCTCTTATACATTTCAAGTTTATTTATTTATTTTTATTTAATTAATGGAAAGTTTTTATAATTGAAGATAGGATTTGACCCGATTTTTGATAACGCACTAATAAAAATCTGTTTTTATAAGATCTTGCTTGTTTTATCAAACACTGCATAACCTAATAATTAGAGAATTAGAGAAATAAAAACTTTAGTTTTGATTTTTGTATTACAGAATTTCCTCATAAGATCAGTTTTTTCACATTTAATGTGGTTATCATTGGAATAATTATTGACAACATTTGTGTCTATTTGTCTGATTTGAAGTTCAATTTGAAGTTACATAAGATTCTTAATGTGAGCTAATTATAGATTATAGTGTGGCGACTCTGGTGCACACACTTAGTGGGGGTTTGACTGCCACCCGTGGCCAGCGTGGTTACCAGCCGTAGTATT
>JAQIWA010000503.1:0-30476 GCA_034693305.1 Eueremaeus valkanovi
TGTGACCTGAGGTCGTCTATCCATAGCTGAAGAAAAATCCTGAGAAGTGAGCAAAACTGTTAACTCACTTACAGTCATATCTTTCTGATTATTATTATTATTATTGTTACTATAGTTTGCCATTGATTTGCACTTCAGTTCAATATTCTGTTCAATGAATTATTCTTAAAAACAATTAAAAAATAATTAAATTTTAAAAATATAATTAAAAGACTTTTAGTTTATTTATATTTCAATGGAATTATTTATTTTAGTCTTAATATTAAAAGTTTTCTCTTTTGAAAGTCTGACTAAAAGTTTTGAGTTTTTGTTAAGAGCTTTAAAGTGTTATCTTTGAGTGCAATCTAATGATTGAATTCAACGATTAGTAATCAATTGTATATTATTGGACATTCAGTCGTCATTCAGGCGTCACTAGAATTAGTCAACTTTTATTCAATATTACGTTTGATTACGTTTTACAGAAATATTTAAAACAAAACTAAAGTTATTGCCATTTCATACATCAGGTCCAATACAACCATCGGATCTATTGTTGATAATCTTTGATAAAATAATAATAAAAACACCTTGATAAGCATATATGACACGGGCAAGGGTGTATTTTGGCCTTGACATGTCCCTCAGTGGGCATCCCTGGGTTCCAACCGGAAATGAAATCAGTATTCATAGGATTGAACTTTCATTAATTGTGAAATACATTGAATTGGAGTCAAAAATCATTTGTGGAATCGTTTTGATAATTAGTTTATAGAAAATATTTGAGAATCCATTTGAACAATATTTTCACTTTCTTTGAAACAATTCAAATATTAATATAAACTAAATTAAGGCAAATGTTGAGTAAAATGACACAAATATTCATAGATTTGTCCGAATTGTGTTCAAATTGTGGCCAATTTAGCGAAATGTATGCTCAATATTGAACCTGAATAATTATATAATTGAAATGAATTATTTTCATTTTATTGTTACTATTGTTGCAAATATGCAAACAATTGATTGCTTTCACGAGAAATATCCAAAAATTCAAATGAAGTCATATTTCTATGGATTTTAAAAAAGCTTTTCAGAAGAGAAATGAATTTTATCTCTAATTTCATAGAGAAGTCCAGAAATTCATTGAATTTATATCGGATTTATATAGCACTGAAAACTAGCGGTAAAAATAGGATGAGATTTGGATTAATGGGAGGAATAGTAGCAAAAGAAAGCAATTCCTCATCGGATGACAATCAAAGTACTTCGGAAGAGTCGTGTAGTGAAAGGTCTTCTGAAGAGGACGTGGATTATGTTTACGGCTATGACAACAGTAGGAGAGAGTATTTGAGAGATCTGTTCAAACTTCCGAAGTATATACTGCAGGACTGGTATGAATCGCACGACCAGTTTATTACTGTTAAGACCGAAGACGGGGTAAAAATGTTACACATTTACCACTACAACAGGCATTACGTGCAGAGAATTGCTGATCAGAACAGAACCAAAACAGAGAATCAGATCCGGATCAGACAGTATCCATTCGCCCGACTCTTTTTGGACCCGAACACGGGCTGGACTTATAGTTATGGCAAAGACTGTGTATACAAAAAGTACAAGGATGTTCTCATCAAACATTGATTCGCAAAACAGTTTTAATCAGAGCTAAAAAATAATGAAAAATTCAATTTCAATAAAATCTCTTCAAATGATTTGCATTCAAACAAAACTTATTTATATATAAAAACTTAAAAAAATATTTATAAATAAGGACTTCACTAACTGTAAGGTTATTTACCTATTAGTACTGTTACAGTACTCCTACAGTAGGAGTGGCACTGGACAGGGAGGTTTAGCCTTAGGCTAGAAATATAAATACTGAAAGATGTTTCAGCCCTCAGAACAATAATATTCGGGTGAATCCAATATTTTGCGAATTTCATTGAATTTGGACTTAATTTAATTTGAGTTAATCCGAGTTCAAAGCAGATTATGTCAACTTTGAGTTTGTATGAGATCTCAAATATTTGTGGCATAGGTTGAACACAACTCATATTGTACAGTCTGACCAAATTGACCTTGCTCAAACCTGATTTGCTACTAAAAGTCGTATTTGAATGGAGTATATAATATGTGACTCAGTTTTGATTAGAGATTAATGATTTAGTTTTAATCCTATTATTCATATCTACAGTACATTTGATAATTATTTATAAGAAAATCATTGGCTTTAGAGTCGAAATGCTTCTCAAACTCATTCTTATAATAATAAACAAAATGTAATCAAAATTATCTCTAATTTCAAGTTTAAACTCATTTTTCAGTTTATACAACAAATCAATTGAAAGCGTTTTGTTATACAAATGATCGACAAAATGATTAAAAAATTAAAGCATTGATTTGAAAGATAATACAAAATAAACGAAATAATGAAATGAATTGACAATATATTGCACTCAAAGCGTATTAATTATGAAAATAAGAGAAAAATATTTATATAAATGTAATTAATTTGAAAAAAACGGAATTAAATATGAATTACTGATTAAATATTGAATTGTTTTGACATAATTTGGAAAAAGACAACAAAAATATTGAACTAATTCTTGTAATTAAAGATCATATTTAAGATTCTGTTCACTCATGTCATCAAAAGTATTGATCAGATTATCAAACGTTGTGTCAATTATTCGCTCAATTCGTGGAAATAGATTAGTCGGAGGAACGGTACTAATGGTTTCACTGATTGAACCGATTCTATCGTAAGATCGACTTAAGTCCGAAACAGACATTTCGGTCATTGAATTGATTTTAGAAAATTCCTGTCGTTTCAGGTCTTTTGATTTCAGATAGGTTTGCGTTTCGACTGAATTCGAGAATTGGTTATCGATTTCTGTTTGAATCGATTGATGTTTGGATCGGGTTTTGGCCAACGATTTCATTTTGAGCAGAGAATCGCTAATAGTTTTCATTTGGAAGGCTTTCCCTCCTTTTGTATGACTTCTAATAAACCCTCTTATGTTTGAATCCAATTCTCTTACTTTAGATCTAATTATTGATTCACTCTTTGGTTGAGTCGAGACTACACTTGAGTTGTCGTCAAACAAATCAATTGAGATATCGTCTGAAAAATCATTATTTCAGTTGAAATCAAAATAATTTTTATTAATTTCTATTTGTCTGCAAATAATACCTTCGTTTGGAATAACTTGCGATTGTTTTGAAGGCAAACCTCTCTTCGGTTTAGTTGTCTTTCCGCTCGAATCGCTGACTATTGATATCAGTGTCAAATCGTTGATACTTTCATAGATTTTCAGTTCTTTGCCCTCCTTTTCATTAAACTCAATATTGGTTTCACTTTTTATTAGGTTTTCCTCATATTTATTGCTCTTTTCATTTGATTCATAAATAGCTTTCGTTTTCACTATTTATATAACAATTCAATTAATTTCTATTTTTATAAACGACTTCATTGTGTGAATCAATTCAATTCAAATCTCGACCGAAATTATGTATTCATTCAATCGATTGGTTTTAATATTTGATTAAACATATTGTTTGAATACAACTGATTTCCTACCAATCCTTACCCTCTGTCTGATCCACAGTCTGATCCAAACGTTGGCTAAAGAGCGAACCAATCGATGGTCTCTTCAATGATGTCATCGATTGTCTCTGACTTTCATTGCTTTCAATCCTTTTGTCTTCGTTTCCATTCATAACAACAAATGTATGTTTGGATGAGTTCTTACCAATAGATGATTCAGAGATGCGTTCATTACAAGACAACTCCGATCCGACCATCTGTTTGTCTGAATGACACAAATATTAATTAAATTGAACTCAAGTTTAAAATATTTTAAAATTACTTTTATTTCGTCTGTATTTCAGATATAGTTTTGATATACAGTAAGAAATGATTGCAAATATCAGTGTTATTGCAATTATGCCTATTATTAAAAAATGGAGCCAGTATTCGGTCATTATATCAATTCATTAATCAAAAGTATAATTATATTTATATTTAATTATTAATTAATTTACAAACAATTCAATTGATTTCAAACACGTTTTCATACATCGACTAAATGTCAATCATAGGAGTCGTTCGCATATATAGTCCTTATTCTCTGAAATGCATTTTTGAGCCCAAGATTTCACAAAAATTGTATTCAATTATTATATTAATTATTAATTTGTTTAGCGATGGGTTGCATAACTTCATCATTTATTGAGATTTGAACCTGGTTAAAGTTGATTTTCATGCAAAACAAACCAAAAGGAATAAATAAATGAAGAGAAAGTTTATTAAAGTTTTATTAACTATAATATTGTTTGTATTGAATGGTTTGTCTGGAGGGGACTTATCCAAGGTTCAATCAGAATGAGCTATGGAATATTTTCACTGGACCTGACTTATGGCCCTCTCCTTTGATTATGTAAATGACTTAACTATAGAAAATTGCTTTCATAGCAGTTCTAACCATCTGACTGATCCGGTCTACTTTTAAAAATATCTTCACATATCGAACCAAAACTGCGCCTTCGGTACAATTTTTGGTCCCAATCGAAAGAAATGTTGTGGATGCTACTCATGCCCACCGACAAAGTACGAGGCTCATTTTGAACATTAGGCCTGTTCTTCCATAAGCCCTCTTCCGTATCACTGATTATAATGAATGAGTGATCAGATGAGACACTCGTATCGAGCGATACATTCTGGGCAACACTTTCGACGTCCGGTTCTTCTGCTATATGTTTGACTGAATTGAGACAAATATGAGTTATAGAGAAAAATTTTAGAATTATGATTACCTTTATTTCTGATGCATCTCTGGTAAATTTTTGATTTTAAAATAGAAATATTAATCGATGTTATTATAATTAAAGTGAGTATTAAGGCAATCAGTATTGATATTATAATTAGCTCCGGGCTCATTTCTATTCTGCTCTAATTGAGTTCACTTATTAGTTTCAATTATTTGATTATAATTTGCAAATAATTATATTTGAATACAATTTGTAATTAATATCGAAATTATTGTTTCTATTCATACAACGTGTTATAAAAAAAATAGACGTGGATCACATGTAAAAAATGCATGGATACTGAATCGGAATAAAACCAGGATAAGACTCATTGGAATGCTTTTAACATTTAACCTTTCTTTTGTAGTGAACTGAACTGACCCATGTTGTGACCCATGCACTCAAGTCTCTATATGTGTGTGAAATAAAGTTTGTTATCAATGCAGAGATGACTGACTGACGGAAAATGTCTCACTTTTTGGTAAATCTGAATATTTCTATATTCAGGTAATATTTTCTTATGAAATATGAATTGAATGCTTGAATGTTTAGCCTTTATTTGACGAAAGGTACAGTACTGGTACAGTTGCCACAAGGTTTCAGTGACTTATGAATACACCTTTCGATTCAAACATTCCTTATCTCTGATCCAATTCTTAGGCAGAATTCAAATATTGACAAAACAAATATAAATTCTTCGTTTGTTTTAATAAAATATAAAATAATATAAAAACCGAATAAAAAATACAAGAATTGATTCTAATATAGAATATTCTAATTGTCTGAATACTCAATACATTATTTTCTTCCTGATCTCTAAAACACTGAAACCTTTCATATGATATAAAAGTGAATATAAAATGATTACAAGAGAGGAGTCTTTTCATTGCTTTCTTTAAACTTATTTCTCAAAACAGATTTCAATTGATTTTCTTCATCCGATATATCTCTATAGTCATTGAGTGCTTCCACGTCTTCGAAGGTTTCGGGCAATGGTTTGCCAAATGTTTCGGGAAGATTGCAGGAAAGTATGCAACAGAGTAGTGCCAGTGCACCACACAGTATCAGAGGAACCTTATCTCCTAAGAAAGACTGAACAAATGCAACAATTAATCCATTGTTTTCCTACATCTGTAGTGAATATAAGATTGATTACGAGTTCGATCAGATGGGGAGCAATAATGCCTCCGATCCTCGAGAACATAGTACACAATCCAACTCCAGTGCTTCGAAGGACTGTCGGGAATATTTCAGCCGTAAAGACATACATAAGGGTATAACTGGCACTGATGTTGCTTTTGCCGAATATGGCCACTGCTGTGAACAGTGGACTGGAATGTGGTATAAAGATTGTGCTCAAACAGGACAGACCGGCCAGCAGTGAGAAACAGAACAAAACTTTTTTGCGACTGAAATAAAGCATAGCTATTGTGACCACTATATTGGCCGGTATATCGACCGCCGATATTGACGCCAGAGTTAAGTATGTATTGGATCCCAGATTTGATGCTTGAAATGATAAGCCATAGAATATCATTGAATCGATAATCCTGTTTAAGGCAATTGTTATTCTTTACTATTATTTTTGATTTAATTTTATAATCAATTGAATACCAAATCATAAACAGATTGATAGACCAAAAGCGAATGACTTTGTGTTTCATTAGATCTAAAGCTCCGTAATGTTTGACATTATCAGAGCATTCGGATGAGTTGGAAGAATCGCTTAATGTTTTCTATGAATTAATACAATTAAGAAATTAATAAAAAAATATAAAAAAGTAATGAATTTAAGAGACTTTCAAAAATTAAGACTTAAATAAGACTTAAATAAATTTCAATTAATGTTTTTATGATAACTCAATTGTCTATTGTCTAAGAACTTCAAAAATCTTGGGGTGGATTCAAAATTTTTAAGTTAAAGGTTAATTTCATTTATAAAATCTCATATTTTTTTCGATCCTGAGTTTTGAAGAGCTTTTGAGCATATTTTGTTATCAACATAGAGTTATGTTATCGCAGGCTCTATATACAACATAGAGAATCATTACCTAGATGGAAACTATAAATAAAAGTAACCTATATCTAACTCATGATTTGTTTAGTCCAGAGATAGGCAATGGGTCTTACCACAGGGGGGTAAGCCAACAATTTTGATCAAAAGGGGTACAACCAATCAGTTTTCCCCTAAAAAGTGCCCTATTTTCGAGTTTTGGCCACCAAATCATCAAAAAACAGAGGGGGAGGTTTGCCCAGGAAAAAACTCAGGGGGGTTAGCCCCAACTGTGCCCCCATTGCCTATCTCTGGTTTGGTCTTGTTTCGCAACTTTATTTGCGAAATAAAATAAACAATAATTAAAATTGTTGTGCAATAAAGTCGACTTACAATTGACGTAAGTATTAAGTATTAATCAATCAATAATTGAATCAAAATATTTAAGTTTTGTCTCATTTCAAGGAAAGGTCAGTCAGTCAGACATAGACATACATTATCGGAGAATGCCGGCTCATTCAGCAGAACTCGGTTCCACTTGGCTGCTTTTCTCAATGTGATCAAGGCGTTCTTTATCTGTCCATTGGATGCCTGCCATCGAATGGATTCCGGGAACAGACTGTTCGTTAAGAAACAGAAATTCGTTTTACTTTTAAAAATTAAATTTTTTAATTATTTTGAAATTCAATACCAGGGGTACAGAAGTGTAATTGCGATTGGAATGCACAGGACCATTTGTAATGTACGCCAATCACGAATATGATACGCGAGAACACTTAGAAGTACTGTTCCCGAAGAGAAGACCACTTCTTGAAAGTTAGCGCAAAATACTCGGTATTTCTCTCCAATGAATTCAATGCCTAATTGGATAACGAGATCAGAATTTCAATAATAAATTCCAAAAATAAATGAACAGTGACTTAACCGATAATGAAAGAGGCCTGGCTCATGCCTACAATGCATGAAGCGGTTATGGCTGTTAATATAGTGAACACATAGAAATTGGGAGAGAAGGCAGTCAATAGACTGGATGTGAAACATATAAACGGAGCGAATTTGAACAGAGCTTTTCGACCATATCTTAATTGATTGGGAATTAAAAAAATTAAAAATAGATTTTGAGTTCAGTTTATAAAAATGTTGAAAATAACATACCTATCAGAATAGGTGCCAAAGAATAGATTGCCAAAGAGTACTCCAATCATGAATACCGACTGAGAGAGCGGTAACTTCCATGAGTTCTCACAGACGACGTCCCACTGAAGCAGAAAGTCATTTATTTTTGGTCTCAAAAATTCTTTTAAACAATAAATTTAATTCAATTGATCTGATCTCAAATGATTCAATACTTCTGTGACAACAGTCGACTGAAACTCTCGTTTATCATAAATAAATTTATCACAACTTTCTGTCGTTATATTTGAGAACCAATTATCAAAACATTTATTAATATTCGTATTATTATTAAGAATTGGAGCAAATCTTTTGCATGAATTGTATAGAAGTGGTACAGAAAATGTGTTATTAAGTCTGAATTGCTGTAAATTCTTGTTACTTGAGTCGCATTCGTCGACAAAACATCTGAAAAATTAGAAACTTTTTGAATACAGAATTTCAAAATAACAGATAGTTCTTAAAAATCACTTTACCTGTGGTCAGGGGTGGCACTTATGAAAACAGTGGACAGTAAGAATAGGCCAGAGTTAAGTACAGGTATGTTTGCTATGATGAATACGAAAAATTGAAATAGACCAAATTGACCCAGCTGAGCTAGAGCTTCGTTTGCATTCATGATTGTCCCAAAACTGAGTTGATTGCAGTCTAAGACATACGTCGACACAATTAAAAACAAAAGACGAGTTCCGAGACTTAAATAAGTTTGCGAATGACCTCCCAATGTGTTTGATATTATTTTTCATATAATCATAATTTTGCGCTCAAATGAGAATTTCTCACTGAAATGATTTGCTTTACTTTTTGAGTGATACCCAGAATACACGCGATATTTATTTCATGTGATGTTTATTTAGAAATTAAAGAAAAAGTTAGAAAAAGTAATCATCTGTTGTGCGGAAATCCCAACACTATTGCTATGAAGTGTTTAATAAAGAATTTCATTGAAAAAAGCGTTTAACGACAGATAGATTGCGATCTCTAAACACTTTTGTTTATAAATCAGAATTTCTTTCTGACCATAAGTCAGACTCTTTTTCATATTTATTTAAACATTTTATGAATGATTTATTTGTATTCACTACAGAAGTAATTTTAAAGTATAGAAAATATTTATAATTTTTGTTGAAATTTGTTCGAAATTTCTCAAACTTTGATCAATACTTTTTGTGTCAGTTTAGTGGAAGTATTTCGCCAGTGCTTTTTTATCAAGATTAATTCGAGTATAACTAAAGAATAATTAATTTTCATTGATTGTAAGGCCTTCTCAACAGAATCACGTCATCAATAAATTGATTAAAATTATTAATTTTAGGAAATTTTATTCATAAATATATTGATGTTATTCTCATTTACATTAATCAGTACAAAAAATATTTATATTTTTTACAATTAATTCTATTCTTTCGATTTTATTTGTATATACTGTATAAGTAAATATAAATTGACATGGTTCAAAGTGTGAACAATAAATCTTAAGATTTGCATTAAATGGAAAATTATAAATACACTATCTAGCATAATTATGAATGACTCTTTTCTTCCTTGACGTTTATTTTGAGCAAGTGTAATTTATATACTTTGAATGTGAACCTGGTTGAATGCGAACTTTTATTAATGTTTAGCTTTTTTATTACACAATTTACACAATTTTTAAACAATTTATTTCTTAAATAGTTTTAAAACAATTGGTTTTAACCCAAAAGTCTTGTCCTTTCGTTTACATTCCTATCACTTATTTTGTTATATTTGTTTTCTAACATTGAATAAGAATTTTTATTTCTATTATTATTTTTCAATTTCTCGATGTCTGCGAAATCTTCGGGGAGTTCTTTGCCCAGAGTCTCCGGCAGATTGCAAGTCAGAAGTCCGGCTATCAGTGCAATTACACCGCAGAATATTAGTGGAAAATCTTCCCCGAATACTGACTAATAGTTTAATGAAATGAATTAAAATAAAATAATTAAAAATATAATGAAAAAGATTTTATACAAGTTTTATGAGAAAAGGAGCCAGGATGCCACCAACTCTAGAGATCATTGAGCATATTCCGAGTCCAGTGCTTCGGAGGAATGTTGGGTACAATTCGACGGAATATATGTAAACGACTGCAAAAGATGCAGAAATACTGCTTTTGCCTAAAATGGCCAGACATGTGAACAGAGCACTCGAGTGCGGCACAAATACAGTGCAAATGCATGCAATGCTGGCCAATAGGAAACAGCAGATTAGGGTTCGTTTGCGGCCATAAAATTGATTGGAAGCCGAGGCTATCATAATCAGGGGTATATCGACCGCAGATAGCAATGCAAACGTTAGGTATGTATTGGAGCCCAGCTTTGATGCTTGAAATGTCAGACCAAAATAGATGATTGAATTAGTTATCCTGTAATGCAATCAAAAACATTTAATTCAATTCTGGATTTAAACTTAATTGTGGTTAAGAATGCGTACCAAACAAATGCCAGATTCAAAGTCCATATACGGGTTATGGGGTGTCTTATTATATCTAGTGGTCCATATTTCTTGACCGGTTCAGTTTGTGCTCCATACAAATCTTTCTGTTTGCGATTATTATATATAAATTGAAAATAATTTTCGATAAATAACTTTTTGAATGCAATTCATGCCTATTATTATTTCATTGAATGTTCAAATCAAACTCAAACATATTCTTTGAATGTTTGCAAAAATCAATTGACTTTCAATTAATTGTTTTAAATTATGATAAGTTTTTATGCTATACAATGTCATCATTTATACGGCACAAAGTCCTTATTAAAAATTATCGATTGATTGAGTGCTCACTATTTTATAAACATTTGGCACACATTTGAATTGCGTTCAAAAATCGATAAAACATTTGAATATCACTAAAAGGCTTACACTTTCAACGAATAGCTGTTCATTCAGAACGACTCCATTCAGTTTGGCTGCTCTTCTGATTGTCATCAGAGCTCTGTTCAACTGTCCGTTTGATACTTGCCATCGAACTGATTCCGGAAAAAACCTAATTATCAATGGATTTCATTATAAATTATTCATTTCTATAACTAATTTATATTTAAAGTCTATTAGATATTCATTATTATAACGAAATTTTTAAACAGAATATTCTGACTTAAAAAAACTATTCTGTTATACTGTAAATAAGCAAGATAGAATTTAAAGGAAAAGTTTATCAGTGAATTGAATTGAAGTTTTTCACTAATGAATTAAAGTGAATAAATGTCTAATAAATAATTGATTACAATCTTAAAAATTGAGTCAAACTCATAATTAATTATATTTAAAATAATTATGAAATTTGTTTTTGCTTTCAATAAATAAATATTTATAAATCCTATAAAACGGTCGGTTATGTAACTGAGGCTAAAGTCATAAAAATATATGAATAATACGAATATTTATTTATTTGGGAAAATTCAGTTCGTTTTCTGTTTATTATGAAACCAGTTCAGTCTTATCTAACATAATATCTATCCAGTCCTGTCTGGTTATAGCAATCATATAATTATTATTCACATTCAAAACAAATTAAAATTTTGTCGAAAAATAAATACCAATAATAGAAAAGTGTGAGAAAGAAAGGAACGGTTATTGCGAACTGTAATTGACGCCAATCTCGTATGAAATATGCGATTAGACAGAGAAGTAGTGCTCCGGAAGCGAACAATATGTTCGTGAGGTTCGCGCATATGACACGATATTTGGCTCCAATGAATTCAATGCCTAAACACAATGTCATTCGTTAGACGTGCAGTAATTTAGTAATTGAATCAAGGTTGTAAGCTTGTGCTCAATATTCACCGATGATATAGGATGTCTGAGACATACCCACCACTGCATAAGCGCTTATGCATGTGCTTACGGCGAAGACCGGAAAATTAGGTGCAAATGCTGTCAATAGATTCGATGCTATCGCGACTATCGGTAGAAATATGAACAAAGATTTTCGACCAAATCTAAAGAAATGAGTGATTAAGCAAATAAATTCAATAAATGATATAATTGTATGTTGCACCTATCAGCCAAATAGCCATTTACTAGAACGCCCAGGAGAATTCCTAGCATGAAAATTGATTGACTTAACGGCAGTTTCCATGAATTGTCACAAACAATATCCCACTAATTATGGAATAAATATATGTTTATTGAAATTATACGATATTTAGATAAATGTTTGAATACTTCTGTAACTATTGTTGATTGAAATTGATCTGTACTATAAACAAATTGATCACAAGTTTGATCTGAGATTAATATTTTTGAACAATTTTGAGTATTATTTCGGTTAATAGCGGAAACTTTTTTGCATGAATTATATAAAAGAGGTGACGAAAATGTATCGATATTTTGAAAATTTCTATCTTTTGATTCACATCCGTCGACAAGACATCTAAAAATAATTATAATATGAGAACTAATTATAAGGAAATTAAATTTCTTATTCACATGAATGACATGAATATTCTTACCTATAATCAGGAGTAGAACTGATGAATACAGTGGAGAAAAATATAAGGCCAGCGATTGTTTGCGGAAAGAGAGCGATTGCATAGACATAGAACTGAAATAAACCGAATGAACCCAACTGTGAGAAAGCCTGGTTCACATCCATTCCCTATTAATTGGTTTTTATCATAAAATTTATAAAAACTAAGTTTGTCTGAAGTTTAACCAAAGTTTCTACAGTATTAGAAGTCAACAGTTTTTAACACAAAGTTTATTAAACTTCTATTAATTAATTTTTTATTTATTTATACAAATATTTTTTGCTTTTATATAAAATTATTTTAACAAAATTTAATCAGTTTATCAATAATGTACTCGAGTTCAATCCGGCTCGAAATTTGCACTCAAATTATAATACAAATCTTGAGCAGTTGTAGTGCAGAATACAACATCTATCGAGTAAGCAAAGGGTAGGTGTGCTTAGGCACAGGGTAAAAAACGTGGAAGGGTAGGTGTCTAGCGAAGATACTTTTTAGAATTTTAAAAAAGCATAAGTCATACAGGACAAATAAGTCTTATTCTTTAAGTCTTCGGTCTGCTACTCCTTTAATATTCATGTCTCAGAGCAATTGCTCGGGTGAGATTTTTATCAAGAGCCGTCGATCTCATCATCTCTGCCAAGTGATAAATAATTGGCAATCAGTTCATTAGTTTTTTATGCTTTGAACAAAATTTTCCACAATATGTCTGCATTTGAGTTAAAAAATTGTTTATATAAGAAATTGAAATAATTTCATATAAAAAGTATTAATAAGAGTATTGATGTTTTACAGTAAGTGTTGCCTTTAGAAACTGACAACTTTTTTATGATATTTATTTATCTTTAAAAACAAAGAATTTATTTACATTAAAACACATTTGATCTGTCGATGAATTAATTTTCCATATTTTAATGAATGAATGAATGAATTCTATAGTCATTCCAGAATATGCTTCAAAATTACTTTAAGAACTTTTAGCTACTCTTTAGGCCAAAAAGTGGGAAAATTAATCAAAGCTAAAAATTCTTGATAACATCTTTAACATGAATTTTCACATTTTCTTTTATATCCAGTACAACAAAATTATCAGTCATTCTATTCATTTATAGAAACTTATAACAAAAATATTTTAATGTCAGACATATTACCGGAAAAATGTACAGATATTCAAAAATAAATCCTGAAAAGGGGCTAAAACCGGATTTATCTAATAGATTGAACGTTCAATTAATTCTTTATTCAATTGTAGTATTAATGATAGTTTTTGCGGTTAATAAGTGAAACTAAAGCTAAATGACAGTTATTTGAATGCATTACAAGTTTGTATTGAATTTTAACAATCAATTAAACCATTAATTTCACACTAAACACATCCTCGTATTTATTCAATTCCTCCACACTTTTAATTGATTTCCAGAACTATGCCCTCGGCCTACAAACCTATCCACCAAATTAACATCAATTAAGATAAGGCTATTAATAGTTTGTTTATAAATGAATATTAAAAGAAATTTAATGTTTATGCAAATGAAAATCAATGGACAAAAATAGTCGAACATTCATATGATTGACAAAATTTAAGCATATTTTCAATAATCAAATTAAATAGAATTAATAAAAAGAAACCGAACTAAAATTATCTTGTTTATTTCTATTTTTAGGCCATCAATATTCATCTTCGCTTTAATTGAACGCTTACATGAAATATAAGTAAAACTAATATAATATTAATATTTCTAAATATAAGACATTTACTTTCTATTTCTAGTTTTGTGAATAAGTTCAGCATTAGTTGAATTACAATTAGTTTCTATTAACAGATTAAGGGATTCGTTAAACTCGTAATTAAGGCACAAATATGAGATATTTCGTGTATTTCCTATAAATCTTATCGTGATTTCAAAATTAATTTCGTAAATAACTAGTTATTAAATTAGGTTCTGTACCTATACTATGGACTTAAAAACTTTTACTGGATCATTCAATGTAGCACCAATGTCAGAGAGAACGGTTCAAATTTAGTTTTCTTTTTACAGCTTGTTAGCATTGCTGCTTTTTATTTTCTCAACACATTTCATAATACAATTAAAAGTATTGTCAAATAATAGCGTTATATAAAACTTAATGATATATTTAAGGGTAAACTTCCCCATATATTAGCGTATTATTCAAATATATTTTATTGAAAAATTCTTTTCCGATATGTAATTAGTAAATCCAATAACCGTTTTGTGTATAACTCAAGGATTAAGTTAATGAAAAATTCTGATGAATTAATATAATAAACAAAAATTATTGTCAAAAATATTGATATAAAAAGTGGAGCAAAAAAATATTTGTATCAGTTGTGTGACTGAAATGCTATTTATGTAAAAGTTATTAATATTTAAATTTTTTTAGATTTAGTTATAGTATTAATAATTTTATTAAATATTGTAAAAAAGACTGTTTTTAAATGTTTTTAAGAATTGTAAGAAAAATAACTATTTGTTTGAATTATGTTTTTATAACACGTTTTTAAAACTATTCCATAGTTTCTACTCTTCTTCGTAACTCTTGTGTCCATAAGAGCTCAACAGATCGATAGACCAAAAATATATACAGATTTGGACAATGACTTGACATCAAGTGCTTCAGAACTGATAGCAGATCTAAGTGCGGCTGAATCGGGCAAAGCAGTGGTCGTCAAAGCCGGCAAAGAAGATGTCATCGCAAAGAAAGGTCTCATTAAAGCCGGAAAAGCGAAGAAAAAGTTTTTGGGAGTCGGAGCCAAAAAATTGGACAAAAAGTATGGAAAAGCGATCGGAAAGAAATACATTAAGAAAATCATTAAGAAAGATAAGAAGCTAGCTGCTTTTGATGCGGCCGGGAAGGGCTTCAAAAAGTTCGATAAGAAGAAGGGCTTCAAGAAGATAGCGGGCCAGGGATACAAGAAGAAGTTCTTCAACAGTAAGTCCTTTGGAGAGAAGAAAGCCTTCAAATTCGGTAAAGTCGGCGCATTCAAGGCTGAGAAGGGAGTGGCTGCCGGTGCCGGTGAGATATATCTATTATAAATATGAGAATTTGATATAATTTAACCTCGCTCATTTGATTAATGTTTGGCCTCAGGCAAGAAGAAGGGCGTAATTGCGAAATTGAAACTCAAAGCGTTTAATAAGAAATTAAAAGGTTTTTTAAGATTTTATTGAATGTTATAATCATTTGAACAAAATTACTGTTTATTTACTGAAAAGGAGGCAAAAAAGAGATACTCAAATTGAAGCTGGCTAAGAAGGGCAAGAAGTTTGTCGACTCTAAAAAGGCTGGACTCAAGAAAGAGGGCAAAAAGATTTTGAAAAAGAAAATTGGCAAGGCTAAAATTTTGAAGAAAAAAGGCTAAATATTTAACTAGATTTAAGTCAAACACTTTTTATGAGATATCAATCGCAACAAATGGTCAATATTTGAATCAATGATAAATTTTACAATCAATCGATTATTAGGTTCAGAAATATTATTTAAGTTTACTTTCTTTTTGAAATTTTTTCAACAATTATTGCATAGATTTTCACTTTTTTTTCTACTGACTTATCATTCTTTATGTGAATCTGATTTATTCCGTTAAAAATATTATAAATATTATTGTTATTAATAATATATCAGTAAATGAATTGATTTCTTAGTCTGTAATCATCGGCATTGAAGACAAATAAATATAAATATCAATCGATTTATTAGAATATTTAAATAATTTGTATTTATTTGCTTTTATTGTGAAAAATTACAACAAGTATTCATTTGTGAGCAGCAAATCATTTAATATAAATTTGGTTTTATTTAAGTTTATTCAACTCAATCCTAACTGCCTTTCCATAATTGGGATCCACTCTATCCAAGTGCTTAAGTAGTCTTTCTATAATGAAATCGTAGACTCCATTCAAAGAGAAAGCAAGGTTTTTATGTAAATTGTTCCGATAACTTTTCGGCAAATTATTATAGAGTTGTTTGGCCTGAATGTAATTCTGTTCCCCACTGTCGTCGTGTCTGTACACTACCGGGTCGTCTAATAGAAATTTTAATTCAGCGAATGCAGGATTATCTCTGATAAACGAAAATGAATTCGGATAAAAATTGACCAGAAGTCCGAAATTATTATCCACTCTCATACGCCCGTCCCGTTGAGTTGGGGTCAGCACAAGCTTTTTAGCTCTGTTTACTGGAATCAAATGCATATTAGTTCCCAATCTATACAATAATAACGAAATTTTATTTCATTTATAGATATTTATTAATGATTTCTGTGATTAGCAGTAAATCACTTATGAATACCGATATCGTTGGGTATCAGAATAGGAGAACATCCTTCCGGCCAACAGTTTGTCCGGCGATGCTTCGATACCGGGCACCAGATTGGCCACACAAAATGCTAACTGTTCCGTCTCAGCGAAAAAATTTAATGGATTTCTATCGAGTGTCATAACCCCAACCTCTATGAGTGGAAACCTATCTTCCGGCCAGAACTGCAATACAGATGCAATTGTTTATCAAATATTATAAAAACTTAATTCAAACAAACTTTTGTCGCATCGAATGCATTGAACTCTAATTGGTTGACATCTGTTTGTGTCATAACCTGTATCTTCAGAGTCCAAGAGGGAAAGGAGTGCATTTGGATCGCCTCGAATAAGTCTCGTCGGGCATAGTCTGGATCTATGGCTACATTTATATTATAGATAATAATAATAAAAATATCGTTAATTGTTATGAGTAAAGCAATAATAAATGTACACTGTTGATTAAGTAAACAACCAGAGCGTAACCCAAATAATTCAAATCTGCATTACCTCTGAGATAAGCCGCTGTCTCCACATCCAAGTTCTCGATGCCTTCACTGGGAATCCAATGGAATTTCGCGAAAACATATTTTTTGTTTTCATTTTCTAATTTATATGCATTGATACTAAAGCCAGGCATATGTCGAAAGCCGTTGGGTATACCGAAGTCACTGAATAGGTATGTAATCAGATTAAGTGTTTCGGGACGTAAGGAATTGAAGTCCCAAACGGCGTTCGGGTCTCTGAGCGCTGTCTGAGGATTGCGTTTATTCGCGTGAATGAAAGACGGGAACTGTTGTGGGTCTCGGATGGGAAACACCGGAACGTTATTACTGACTAAATCCCAAACGCCTTCATCCGTATAGAACTTGACTGCAAAGCCTCGCATATCCCCAAAGACAGTGTCAGCGCTTCCCTTCTCTCCCGTCACGGATGAGAACCTGGCGGCAACCGGAGTTACTTTACCTACGTTGGCGAACAGAGAGGCTTTACTGTATTCTTGTATATGAGGATCAGTGACCATGAAGTGACCAAAAGCTGCACTTCCTTTCGCGTGCACTACTCTCTCGGGGATCCTTTCGCGAGCAAAGTGTGCGAACTCTTCCATAAGTTTCAACTCTCTGAGCAATACAGAGCCCTCTAATCCAACGGAGAATGAATGCGATTTACTGCCAACCCTTCCATCTATTACTGTTGAAAATTCGTTGCCCTTTTAAAAAACAAGATTGTTCCCAGCTCAGAAATGATATCATGTTACTAGCTAGTTTTAAAATATATTATTAGTCTAGTAATAAGTACAGTTTATTCATTTTCAACATCCAGTTTAAATCATTGAATGTTATCTAATGTTAACTCTATTAATAATTACTAAAATTTAAATATTTTTCGGAAAACATTACTTACGATAGGATTTATTGACTGATTTCTCAGTTCATCAAACACTGAATCAAAATAATCATTAGATTTGATGAATGAAATTGATGTGAAAAATATCAAACAATAGAAATAAATATACATTTTTCATATCAATACTATGTAAGACATTGTTATATATTTAGGTCAAAAATAATTTTTTGTTTAGGCTTTTGTTAGTCTTATGTTTGGGTAAGAAAAGTGAAAAATATTGGTTTCATTAGTTGTTGTTGAAAAATATTTCTTTTACACAATTGAAGGTTAATTTTCATACCTTTGGCTCAAATATATAACACTTAATAAATTAGTGTAAGAATTGAAGCGAAGAAAATGTTTCAAAAACTTTTTAAATCTATCAGAATATGCCTCAACTGTACAGTATTTTTATTTTTCATATTATTTATCCAATTATTGCATTAACTGATGAAACAATTTATTAAATTATATTAAACTAATTTAAATGCTTTCCAATTATTTTGTTCCAAAGATTTTTTTCATATAATTCATTATAAATTATTTTTATTTTTAGATTTCATTTGCATTATATTCAGATATTCTTCATAAAAATTATATTTATTGTCTAACCAAGATATGATTAATGATTTTTCATTGGATTCGAAATCGTGAAATAAGATAATTTTAAAAACTATTATTGCTGTCCATTAATTAATGTGTATTTTAACATATTGTGAAACATCGAACTTATATACACTGTGGAAGAAAAGTCAGAACAAGTTCAACAATGTAGCAATGTTGAACTTGTTCTGACTTTTCTTCCACACTGTACAGTATAATACTGTATAAAATACGGTCGCAATTAAAAATGTGTGTTTGACTGTAAGTATAAAGTATTTATTTTGAAGCACATCTCAAAAAATCAGTTCTAAAGACAGAAATTCAGAAAACAAATAATACAAATAATAAAGATTTTTATTCTTACTCTGTCTTAAATAAGGATATTATAGGCGGAGATCCAAATGGCACTGTTTAGTTTGAGAATTTTCACAATTGTACTGTATTATTAAAGTTTGAAGTAGATCATTTTGATAATGACTTTACAAACAATAAAATTATTGAACGCTTTTATTATTATTTTTTTAAGAAAACAATTACCGGTAAATAGATTATGAGTTCAATAGTAATCCGTACAATAATACTCAATAGAATCTATATTAATTTGATTGCTAGTAATCGACACCAATTGAAAATAAATAATGATCCAGGGCATTATACTTTAATATAATTATAGTTATAAGTTATAACGATTTCGTATTTGATTAAAAAATCATAAAAATGTGTTTTTCTTAAACAACTCAATTAAAAAACATAAAATGTTTGTTAAAATTCATAATTAGCTACAAACCAGGTCTTAATTGGCAAGTGTTAAGAATGCTGTAACTAATAGCTAATAAAGAAATATGATTTAAAATCAGAACATTAGATGAATTAACTGGTCCTGAAAATGAGTCTTAAAAGTCGGTACCATTTAATCAATTTATTGAATTTGATTAAAATTGTATGAAATAAAAAGTGTTTATAATTGCGATTAAGAAACTATAAAAAAGTCAATAATAAAAATATCAGTGATAGGCAATGGGGGGTATAGGGGGTATACCCCTGTGATTTTGGCTGAAGCATACCCCCCCTATTTTTCTATGTTTTTGAGGAAAAACGCGAAAATGGGGGCACTTTTGGCCCTCAAAAGTGATTCATTGTACCCCTTTTGGCAGAATATCTTGGCTTACCCCCCCCCTGTCGTCAGACCCATTGCCTATCTCTGAAAAATATAATTAATACTGTCATCACATCAGTGTTAATGATGTTCAGGCGCTCACTCCAATCAATATCAGTATCATTTCATTTACTAATCTTTTTATAAAATCTTATTATTATTTTTTAATCCGACAAAAATAAAATGACAGAGATATTGGTATTTTGAAAATAATTGGTCTGAACATACTGAACAACAGTATATTTAGAATTTGAGTGAAATTATTGTCTATTTTCATCGAGAATTTTACATTTGAAGGAAACAAATATTTTTGCAATTTTGCATTTTCTCACGATTCTGGTAGAGGTATACAGATATCGTGATTCTCTACTATTCTCTACAATTCTATACTTACTTTTTATTTGACTTAAATTTTTGAAACAAATGAAAACTTCTATTAAATAATAGAAATCCGCGTTATAATTAAAGCGTTAGAAACATTAAAATACAGAATAAGTATGGAATCAATTGATCCGAAACTAAATCCAAATCATTTATTGCCATCAAAAATGCGAATCAGTTGTGCCGGAACTCATTTATATTCAATTGGATTGTCATTATTTCCAAACACATCAGTAAAACGAAGTCAATTTCGCAATCCTTTACTAATATTTCTGATTCAATGCTATTTTGCTTTGCGTTCAATACTTATATTGGTTTTACCCGAAAGAGAACTGCAATTCTATAGACTAGTCGGCGATTTTGGAAGTGTTTTCGGCACACGATTTCACTTCAATCTAACCGTAAGTTTTTCCATTGGACTGACTATTGCTTCACATATTTTGAATTATTATAACTACAAGAATAATATTACGCCTTCTTATATGAAACTGTTTGATATGATGTCCGGTTGTATTCCGCCTAAAAATATTGGCTTAAAAACTAAGAAAATCATTTCAGATATACTGAAGAGAACTTTATTTGTGTTCAAAATCGGAAATTATATTCCCTTATCTTTGAGTTCAACTATATTTCTGATCAACTTTTTCTCTTTCTATTCAAACTCATCGCTCAGTCAACTAATTCTTTATGTGATTCCGAACTCAATTCTGTGGTTCATAATCGTAGACATAGTCTATAGTATTATTTTCTGGCAAATCATTTATTTCTATTTAATTGCTTTCTATTTAGAGTCTAAACTCAAACATATGAACGAGTTTTTGAAACAATTCTTATCAATTGAACCCAAAAAACGTCACTTGAATTTCAACAAAATTATTACTGATTTCTGTTTAGTTTATGCGGAGATAAATGAATACGACTTAATATATTGGTCGAAATTTTTATTATTCATTTGGATGACCTGCGCCACAATAATCTCGACCATATCATTCTTTATAATATTTGGTGAAATGCCATTTATTTTAAGAATATTCTGTCTATATTTCGATCTCTTCTATATATGTCTTCTTCTACTGCTTATCAACACTTCTGCTTCGGTTTATAACGAGACCAATAATTCGTATAAAATATTTAATAGTCTTATGATTTCATGGAATAAACATTCGCTGATTAGAGGAATAAAAGTATTCATAATTAAGACTTGTATTAAAACCATATTTTTAATGATTTTTTATTGTTTTAGTTTTTAAATCTGATTGAAAGAGTCGGTCAAAAGAGAATTGGATTTTATTGCTCCAAACTATTCATTATAACTACGTTTAGAGGATATGAAGTAATTTTATTCTCGTTTTCAATATATTGTTAATACAATTCAATTAATTTGTTTTTTACAGATTATTTCGATGTCTATCACATTGTTCATGAAATTTATGCTGTACAATTAGTACAACTAGTACAATTAGCTATTATCTTGTGTTCCATTCGAAAGTTGCTAGATATAATCCTTCCTAATAGTAAGCTGTATATTATATTCAAGCTATCTGTGGGTAATTTGCTTAAAGTTAAAGTTGCTTAAAATGATTTCTTACCTTGGTTTAAATAAGTTTAATCTACTCTAAATATTTTGAATTAGATTTCAAATTAAGCTAAAATGAATTAAACTGTCCTTTCAATTATGACAAAAATACTGCATTTCAATGGAATTTTTTTTAGGAAAAAATCTGAAATAAAGAACCAATTTAAATGACAGCTTGGGCAATTTGATAATTTCAAAGTTCAATTCTTTAACGTACATTGGTTATACTCGATATGCACCTAAACCACAGTAGACCTGCTAATTTTTCTTCTAAACTATCGATTAAACCCTTTTCAATAATATTATAATCGATTGAAACTTATTTTAATTAAAATATTCTAATCATCTATTTTACAGATCATTTCGATGTCTATCTCATTGTTCATGAAATTCATTGAAGCCTCAAAATAAAATACTTATATATTCTGCTTATAAGAGAATATTTCAGTGATTAATGTTTTTGTGCACAATTCCCGACTGGAATCAAAAGCTGTGTAAAATCTGATTCGGGTCAAACGGTAACATATTTTAAAATTAAAATTAAAAGCAATTTCTATTTGTTTCTGTCTATAAAAATGAAAATAAATTTATTCATTATTAGTGTCGAATCATTCAAATACTGCAAATTCTGTCGATTACTGTTGTATTGAATAAATAAAATTTCAAATCAATTAATTATAAAGTTTTGTGAATCGACTGAAGACATAACAACGATATCCTTGGTATTTGACCACTTGTCTCAATTGAATGTAGTCTGTGGTCACAATTTGATCTGCCTCAAATTTATGAATTAGATTCTGTCGACCCTTTCTATGACACCAATGAAATAAATCATTAGATGTAAAGCCATTAGTCTTTAATTATATTTATTCTTCAATTCTGGCTTATATTTGTGTAACTATGAACTGAATTGAAACACTTGTGCTCTAATTCTGTACTCAGTTAACTGAATGACAATATTTCTGTAAAACTATCATTACTTTAGTCTAATTCAGAACTATTTGTACCAAAAATATTATTAAAGAAGTTATAAAATAGATATCAAATGACTTTATTTCAATTAACGTTATTCTCATTACTATTCTCTCTTAAAATCAGTTCAGCTTTTGATAAGAACTCAAACGTTGGTCAGTCTTATCAATGTCTAAAATGGTTGAATTTATTTAATACTGTTCCCTATACTTAGGTCTGACGCCTATAGTCAAAGTGAAAGCATCGTTCAATAGTTGTATCAAATGTCAGCCGGGCTCACATATTGATAAAATTATCGAATCTACCGGTTCTGTACCATACGATGTGACCTGCAATGGATTTATATACAATGAGTTGTCGTATGACTACAAGACATATATAACCGCAAAATCGGAAGCATTAGTATTGAGTCAATTGCATAACTTCTGTGCTTTTCTTAACGGTTTGTCTGCTTTTTATTCATACATACATTTGATTCTGTTTTCATTCAACTATTAATATTATTATAACATCAATACAGGTAATGTCGTGTCCATAGCTAATGGCTACATATCGAATGGTACCTGTGCTGGCGACTACATCTACTCCGTTTCCTTCTCCATTGCTGACGACCAGAACGGATGCAATAGTGATAATGGGGTTCGACAGCAAAGGATCATTTGGAATATGATTCAGATTATAGGCAATTGTGGTTCACTCTGCTATGGCAAGGGACTGACCACCCTGACACCTGCCATCAGCAATAAAGGAAAAGTTGATTATTAGCTAAAATATATTTTTTTATTAAGTCATTTCATATGTATTTCATGCCATTTAATATTTTTGTACAAAATTATTCCTTTCCTGTATTCCTGTATAAAATATTGTTACGATTCAGTCAATCCTGTGTTATATTCGCTTTATTGGTGTCCATTCAAATATAATACTAAAGCCTTACACTTATAATATGACTAAAAATTGCAGAGTTTGTCAAAGAATTTTATTCATTAAACAGTGACGAGCAAAATTAGCCAAGTACCTGTTCCTTGGCTCCGTAATTGACGTTAAGTCCCCTAAGATGAGCCAGAACTAATATCATTTACACAGCTATAATTTTTCAGTAAATGGTTCCGAACAACCTTTAGCTCATCGCTGATTATAAATACAAAATAGCAATAGTATTGACAAACAGAAGAGTATTTGTTACGGGTTTTTTGGAAAAGTTTTCCTGGCTCATTTCTATTCAGCCTTGTTAATCTGTTAATCTTTAAATTCTGTTAAGGCCTACTGTATATAAACTAACAGTTTTAATTCATTGCTATACACCTCTAGTTTTTCAGCTTAAACACAATTTTTGATATTAAGTTCACTTAAGTATGTCTCACCTGGTATAAATAGCAAACCTGGTATAATTATTTTTAACAAACCTAACAATCAATAAGAGAAGTGGCCTAGATATAAATTGTCCAGGATAAGGAATTAACAGATATCCTGTTGAAAAAGTACTAATGTTTTGCTTATATTCGGATTTACATAACAAACATTATACTAATGACAAAGTATGTAAAGTACTTGCTGGAGCAAATCATTGTTATTCCTCTTCTCACGCAAGTTATGCTTTTACATTGAACTTAAGAGCTATTTATTGGTTGAATTTACTTAATATTCATATATTTCAAGGTTTGAAATGATTTATAATATTCATTGTTTGCTTATCGATCACTATTTTTGCTTTCAAATCAAATAAAGTCTAATTACAACGAATTTATACCATTAGTATTGATACACATCAAAGAGAAAGAAAGTAAAAATATTTAGTTATTATACTTATAAGAAAAATAATTTATATGCTGTCGACAATGGATGGCATTCTTAGATTCATTGCTTCTATAGACTCGCACACAATCTTAAAGCCAAATGTTCTAATTGAATGTCAAAACAATAGGACGAATGCGAGTCTAATAGAAGTGTTTGATTTTCATGCCATTGATCGCTACACCAAACAACAGAAAGTCCATGTAAAATAATTGAACTTAGCAGCACTAGGAAATTATTTGTGTACTAGATCAAATATTGTGTTTCCATTTCAGATATCAGCACCTGGCTTCTATTCTGCATTCATCGACTTTCTTGTTTGCACATTGAATGTCAATGTTATCATTCGTGGCATAGATTACACTCAATTCAATGTATGACTCATTTGATTTGATTTAAAATTTGTTTGATTTTTGAAATTATGTTTCATAGAAAGTGAATGGAGTACTCATTTCAGACGTTATGCTCATTGAAAGTGGAATAAAAAGAGGAAATTTTATCATAAAAGATGAGATTTTTATGCTTGAAATGATCACAACAATCAAAGCGATTGAAGACTCGACTTATCTGTCGTTTATACAGCTTTTCGATTGCATTGTAAGACTATATTTAAAAATATATCAGATATTTAATAGAAATTCATATTTTTATTTTCAAAAAGACGTGGGTACTTATACTGATCAGTCTAATTGTTTTGACGACAATTTGGTCGATCAGTAGTGATAATCGATTAACAGTATTGAAGACCTTCTTTGAATTAATGCGAAATCTTTTAATGCAATCATCGAATAGAATGAAGTCTTTAAAGAATCTAAACCTGGTTAAACATAAAAACATGATTTTGATTTGCCTTTTCTCCTGGTTATTCTCCAGCACATTGATACACAGAATTTATTCGGAAATTTTACTCAACACTTATTTTAAGCCAAAGTCAAAAATTTTCATAAATTCAATCGAAGACTTATATGAGAGACAAGATTTAAAAATATACGGCTGTTGGACACTCATGACTATTAGACTGACCAAGCCCATTATTTATAAGAATCTTAATGAAAGGTGTCTTCATTACCAGCAAAATATAAATGATGTCTACAAATCTAATATGGATGCTCTGGATAACTTTCTGATTAGACAAATATTGGACGCAAAGGTCATTGAACTGACACATACACAGAGATCGGTAATCAAACTCCGAAAATATTCTGACACTAGTATTGCAATCGCAGACACCAAATATGGGCCAAACTATTTGGCATTCTTTATATCGAAAAACATTGCTTTAGAAGAAACTATTTTCAAGCTGTGAGTCATTATATGCTGTTCTATTGATTTGTATTATTTGAATACTTATTGAATTTAAATATTTTTCTTAAGATTACTAATGAGTTACGAAAGCGGTCTAGAAATCAGAGATAAAGCAATCAAAATGATTAGACAGCAAATGATTGGAAGACTATTCATGTCTGAAGAAAGTCAGTTCACTAATCAAAAGCATTGTTTGTCTCATAACTGTCACGAAGCCATCAAATTGGATGAAATCTTCAGAGGAGTTCTCATTCTTTTAATAATTGGATTAATTGTATCGACACTTGTTTTCTGTATAGAAATCTCTTTCAATAAATTGTTGTAATCTTATGAATGAATAAAACTTTTGAGAAATGAGCTTGATCAAAATATTTGTGAATCAATAGAATGGCATTCAAAATACTATATACATTAATCATATTATGGTAATCTCGGTTGTTTATCATCTTTTCTAAAATTTTTTTATTGATAATTGTTTGCAAGAAAATGAGTTCTATTAAAGTTAAATATCAAGAACAGTATTTTATATACAAATGTACTCATCTATTAATATCCCGAATCGATTATGAAATGCCGATTTTCTATACTGGTATAAATAAAATGAATTACTTGTACAGGTATTTGAAATCTAATCAAGCAAATTGATTTGATTTCAACAATATATTGCTTTTATGCTAAATAAGTGTAAGTATAATCTGATAATTGAAGAAATTATAGATTGTTTTGCATTTATTTTCTATTTCATAGAAATATTTTCAGACAGTATTATAACCACAATAATAATAAAATTAAATTTTAAAGTATTTAATAATGAATTGTTCGAAAAATATTGATATTTTTATTGAAACACTTGATTTTAGAAGAAGTTTTAGACCAAATATTTTATATAATTGTTCAGCAAATCAACCAATCGATGGCTTAATAGAGATATTTGATTACATGCTATTCGATGTCTATACGAATGAATTGAAAGAATCGGTAAGAATATTGAAATAAATATACAAATACAGTATACTTATGAAAACCAATACAGTATTTATTAATTATCGATATTATATAATAATTTATTCAATATAATTATAATAATCGATAATTTACCTGTCATTTTAACACCAGGACTCTTATTTTTGGGCAAATTTGTCCTTGTTACATCATGATCTAAAACTAAGGCGTTTATTATACATTTAATATAATTTAATATATCGTAAGTTTTAACTCTCTTGATCCACTTGAAAGATCCAGTTTAAATATCCTAGCTGAGCTCTAGGTCCAGTCAGCACTTGTAGTCGGCTTCTTAAATTGATTTAAAATAACACGTATTAACGTCTCGATATTAAAGACATATTCAAACTGTAAATGTTAAGTCAATTATTTAGTCGAATAGACTTTTCATAATGTTGTGCCAATTATTGAGTCTGGCACATTTTAACCTCAGTTAACCTTGCGCATCCCTGAGTTAAAGAGTAACCATTTACGTATTAGTTTTAATTGCTTTAATTCCAATATTAGGTACAAATATCCGGATTTTATTTAGCTTTCGTCGAATATCTTATGTGTCGTTTGAATATTAATGTTATTTTTCGAGGATTTCTTTGGTCACAAATGAATGTAAATATTAATAATTGTTTCTTATTTTTAAAAATTAATGAAATCTAAAACAATAATTATTCAGGAAGTGAAAGGTCTTATGTTAAGGCAGAATCTGGTGCAGGAAAGTCTGTTGAAAAGTGGCACTAATATAGTCCTGGGTGAAGCGTTCGTTTGTGAAATGCTAACTATACTGAAATCCAGTCAAGACATCTCATTCTTCTCATTCATATATCTCTTCGATTGTATCGTGAGTTCCATAAAATCTATTTATAAATCAATTGCTTTAATAAAAATTTTGAAACATTAGATTTGGATTCAAATAATCTCAAGTCTAATCATTTTGGCTATACTTTGGGTTATTCTCTCTAATAATAAAATGAGTTTTTCTAAAGTATTCTTTGATTTGTTGAGCGGTTTGACACAACAGTCTTCAATTCATTTAAAAAGTTTAAACAACCTTGGTCTTATGAGAAATCGACAACTATCACTGATAATAATATTTTACATTTGGTTGCTTTCGATCACTTTATTCACCAAATGTTTTTCAAATGTCTTACTCAACACATATTTCAGATCAAAAGCCGAACCTTTGGTCACATCTATTGAAGACTTATTCGCCAAAAATGACTTAAAACTAGTGCACTGTTGGGCACTCAAAGTGTTTGAGTTCACCAAACCTGAGATATTTGAGAGTTTATATAAACGATGTACTGATTATCAGAATAGTGTTCAAAGAAGATTAGTATACGGGTCATATGAATACCAAAACCATATAATCAAGAATGTGCTCAAAGGGAGTGTAGTTATGCTCACATACAGTGATGAGGCCCAAACATTCTTGATGAAGTATGCTGGCACCAATCTAGTAGTGCCACAGAACAAATATGGTCCAAATCTTCTATCTTTCTATGTCTCGAAAGACATTATTTTTGAGCAAATTATTATAAATACGTGAGTCGTCTCGAGTCGTCGTCAGTATTGCCAGTATTTATAGTAATATTAATTATTATTGAAATTCTTTTCAGTCTTTTGAACGCTTATGAAAATGGTTTAAGAATTAGAGACAAGAATATGGATAACATCAAAGAGAAAATGATGGGTCGACTGTTCGCCTCCACTGAAATTGGATTCAAACAAGAGTCGGCTGAATGTCTATCCCATACATGCTATGAACCAATAGTTTTGGAAAGTCTACTCAAAGGGGTTTTCCTATTACTGGTTTCGGGTATCTGTCTCTCGATTCTGGTCTTTGCACTCGAAATATGCGTTTTGATCGCAAGTCAACAGAAAATTAGCAAAAATTCAGTCAAACAAATAAAAATAGTGAATCGATCGATGCGTATGAGTGTTCAACATTAGGGCAATTAATGGCTTTTTGAATTGTTACAACTAAATGACCAGAAATGACCAGGGTCTATATGTTTTGATATCTACATTTCGAAGCCACAGAAGATTTATCTCATCTTCGTTCTCAGTTTGTTTTCAATAGATTCAAGTTGGGTTTGGTCAAAGGACATGGTTTGGTCAAATACTACCTCAATTTGAAAATTTCCAAAATCTCCTGAGTTGTTTGTTCCTTTGAATTTTGGTCTAAAATGCCAAAAGAAATCTCGAGCTTTCCTTTCACTTTATTACCAAATATAACCAAACTCCATTTTATTTAATTAATCACAATTAAGGCCTAACCTGAGCTGATTTATCTAAATTTAAGCAAAATTACTCCAAATTCTGTCGGTTTCGAAACTTTCGACTCATTTTCATTTAACCCTTCCCTTATTCCCCCTTTGAATGTTGAAGTTGGTTATCCCCTCTTATTTCAATTACTTAAGAAATTCAATATATATTTGTGTACAGGTAGAATTTGTTTGAGAGATCTAATAATGTAAATTGGTTCTATCTTTGTTGGTATTAATTTTGTATCTTTTATGCTAATTATGTGTAAATATAATCCAAAAATACTGAACTATTTAATTGCTTTATCACATGTTTTATCGATTATTTTGGTTATAATAAAGTACTTATATTTTTAATGTCAAGAATTCCTATTAATTTTATAAATTATATTATTATTTAGTTTGGAATTGATTTGATCTCTAAAACTCAATGAATTGTTCAGAAAGTATCGATAATTTCATCAAAACTCTCAATAAGTATAGAGTGTTTAAGCTTGATACTTTATATAATTGCTCAGCAAATCAGTCGATTAAAGACGTTATCGAAATATTTGATTATCATTTCGTTGATATCTATACTCATAAAGTCAGAGAATCGGTAAGAATTGACCAGTGCCTATTTCGTATCTTGCAAAGATAGGCAATGGGAGCTATAGTGGGGTTAACTTCCTGTGATTTTGGCTGAGGCTGACCCCCTTCCTCTGTCGTCAGACCAATTGCCTATCTCTGATATCTGGCACATACCCAATCCATGGTGAGCAGAAAGGGACTAGGGTATAAACCCCATCCCCTCGATTTGGGTCACTAGAATTTTATCTGAAAGCTAATCCACTCTAAAGTTTATCGGAGAAAATGGGGTCAAAATCTGTGCCAAATTAAAAAAATTTAGATTTTTGACCAAATATTTGTCAAATTTTAACAAAATTTAATGAAAATTGAGCCAAATTGCGGTTACATATGACTAAATCGTCATTAATTTAAATCAAATTATTAATACATTGATTTAAATTACGCTATGATTGTACTGATTGTACTGTATTTGAAGCGATTTAAAAAATCCCCCGGAAACAATTGGATAAACATAATTTATCCCCCGCTGGCTTATATGGAACAGGCACACTTTATAATGTCAAAAATCGAAACAAAACTGGTCTGGTTAATCTACAATAAATTCTTATAAATAATTTAATTTTCATTTCTATAACAGATCGAAATATCCGGATTCTATTTGGCTTTCGTCGAACATCTCATATGCAAATTGAATATCAATGTTATTT
>JAQIWA010000504.1:0-30366 GCA_034693305.1 Eueremaeus valkanovi
TCAGGGGGGGTATTTTGCCAAATCTCAAACTCAGGGGGGGGTATTTTGTCTATACCCCCCCTTGCACATCCCTAATAATGTATCATCAGGGTGATGAGGGTATTGCTATTTTCAAACTATGTCCAGGGCCCAAATCGCCAGGTTCACACCTAATTGCGGTTAAGAATTCTGTATTTTATTGATAGGATTTTCTGATATTCTAGTTATTAAATATGAACTCTTCAGATACGCAACAATTGTGTACAGGTTGATTTACACAATCAAATTTAAAGGTGACATAAATTATCACAAATTCACTGATTTCTCGCAAAAGAATTGCTGAAACAGTGATTACAGAAACAAAGCTTAAGTTTAATCAATGAATGCATTGAATTTTGTATAGCACTGCAGATTAAGTGCGAATCTTGTAAATCGAGAAATACATAGACTCTATCACCGAATAATCGGTATCTTGCTCATAAATTCCATAATCTTGAACAAGGGTAGGATATTATCCTAAATATCGCCAACATTTTTTACCCAATTTTGGGCAAAAAGTCCTAGGGTAAGTATCAAGACGGCTCAAAATCCTAGGGATTATTTTGCCAATTTGCAAAATCTAGGAGGTATTTTTTGGCTTTACCTCCTCCCTGGCCATCCCTAATAAAAAACGTATTATATAATCATTTTTAAGTTCGAATATTTTAAATATTTTTATATTCAAAAATTGACTGAAGTTTTATCAAAACATAAGAATGTGATCATAAGCATAATAACCAGAGTGTGGAAAACAGATCAGCCTAGCTAGACATATGAGTCTGGTGTCATCACTACCAACAAATTGGGTCTTAGCACATCAACTCAGGTTAGCCTTCAAACAAATAATATTATACGGTTTCGAAGGGAAAGTTTCAGGGTCAAACAGTGTTTTTCAACTCAAAAAATGTCAACTTTGAACTGCGTTTGAATGTTAACCTGCTAACTATTGAGTTGATGTGCTAAGACCCTTTTGTTGGTTGTGATGACACCAGACTCATATGTCTGGCTAGGTTGCTGCGTTTTCCACACTCTGATAATAACAGTTTGGTCTTCTCTGAAGTCTTTTACTGTGAAGTAGAACATCCTTTTATCCTGTTCAGTATCATTTAAGAGGATTAGTTTATTATCTATTTTGAAATCTTTATTATCGGATTTTGAAAAAAATATCAATTAATCAGTTCAACAGAAAAAGAGTGAAATTTTAAGATACACTCAGTTTTTATTTATTTTATTTTTTATTTTTCACTTTACGTAATGTTTTAAAAGGTTGATAAAAATCTTTTTTTAAATAGTTTCTTGCTCCAATTCAAGGCCAGTCTCGATAGCTTTGAAAAATTGTCTGTTTTTTGAGCCAATAAAATACCTTGTGGACTTTTTCCCACAAAGATACTCTCTCGCGGAAAAGCCTATATTTTATACGGTAGTCTTATTCAGCAAGATAATTTTTCGTTTGAACATTTACTTTGACGTCGGATACTATGTCGTAAAGTTCGGACATTACAAATGAGACATCAATTGCAGCTAAATGGAGCCTGCTCATTCTTATGGCTATAGTCTCGACATTGTTTTCATTGATTTTTATTGACTGATTGAGTTGTAGTGGACTTCAAAACCGATTTTACAGTTTTTATGTGATGTCAACACAACTATTCATTTCTTAATATTAATATTCAATTCAGAAAATATATTTCAGAGCGAATCGACTTCTAATTCGTTAATATCTGTTAATTGAATGTGTTTTTGGGCGCAATTCAACCATAATTTGTAATGTCTGGTGAAATAGATGATCGAAACCTTGTTGACAGACGAACTCAATCGAATGAACTAGTTTTCGATGAACTGGGTGTTGTTGTAACTTAATGCTTATTATTAAATTACCCCGACATTATCTTCGGGTTTATCAATGCTGCTTGATCATTATGAATTACTCAGACCAACCATAAGTTTGATATTCAGAGTCCCATAAAAACAACTGTTGACTTCATTTCTTTTGTCAATAGAAAGGCTATAAATGTCTTCAAATATGAAAATGTCTGAAAATAAAAGTTCAGACATATATAGCTCTGTCGGAGAGTTGTATCGAATAGTGATCTAATCTTTTATATTCTAATTATCTTTCATAACATTCTCACTAATTATAAGGCAAACTCTCAGAGCATAAGTGCATTACTGTATAAGTTATAATGTAGTCATAAAACAAGTGAACGAAGATCTGAAGTACAGGTTTACAGGAAAGGCCAGCGCTCTGGACACTGGATTCATAAATTGTCTGTCAGTCGAATCCCACAATTATAGCGAATCTTCTATTAGACTCGGATTTTCATATTAAACAACAATTACTTTGAATTCCGAATCCATTAATATCTGAGAGAATACGCTTATGTCGTGACATAAACCCAACTGACTCTGCGATAGGGATACTCAGCCGGGCTATGATGGCGCTACAGATAAGAGTAAACTTGCACATTTTCCTCTCAAAGACAAATGCAAGATAAGTTAATACATATACTGTTGCTATATCGAGTTATCAAATAAGACGGGTCAAAACTTTAATCCAAATAACAGGTTAATTGAATCAATTTTTGTCAATATTTTTAAATGTTTGCCAAACCTTGAATAGACTTGAGCTGATAATTAATAATAAAAAGTATACAGGGGATACTTTGAATGCACAGAATCTTCAGCACTGGTTATCCCATTGGTTACCCCTATTCTGGAGCCATGAGATAACATCTCTAATGTTTCTTATTTACCTGAATAATGATCGTCTATTCCTCCCCCACAACACACACAACACATTACAACACAATAGATATAAAGCAATAAAATTTAAATAAATATCGAATTAATGTTTGGTTAGTCAAACTCAGCCAAAGATCCTGTGTACATTATGCTGTACTGTACTGTATTGGCATAATATTAAGGTATAATAAGGTATGATTTCCTGTTTACTGCATTTCTATAATTGAACTGTGTAAAATACCCATGTCCTTTTGTTTCTGACTGTTCATTCATTATTCATATGATTTAAATTAGAAATTAAATAATAAATAATTCATTCTTTAAGTTAGATATTCATTATTATGAATAATTGTAAGACATGTGAGTTAATCGACTCCAACATAAGATTACTTCGGTTACAATAACTGTATTATTAATGAATTTGAATTCACCGAACATTAGCATTAAGTCAATTGAGTCGTACAGTACTGTAGGTATAACTCAACTAATTTAATAGTTTTCTCATTTTAAATACGATCGGAGACTTCCAAAGCCGGCCAAGTCTGGGGTATAAGGGTATAAGAGTATAATGGGTGATTCTTTTAGTTTAGAACTCAGGGTCATATTCATCAACATTGATTTCTTTCTTAACTGGAGTATTTTACATTTGATAAGAAATATCTCTTTGAAATATTGCGCATAATTTAAAAGTTGCCCACTTAGTTTTAATAGTTGTCTTACAGAATCATATTCCTATTAAAACTAATTCCGCGCTTGAAATGAGCTTTTGCTCCGCACTATACTTAAAATTCGGCTAATAATTTGAGCTCACATCAGAGATAGGCAATGGGGGAGCACAGGTGGGGGTTATTTTGGATTTTGGCTGACCCCCCTCTGATTTTCGATGATTTTGCGGAAAAACTCGAAAATGGGGGCACTTTTGGGCGAAAATTGGGTGATTCATTGTACCCCTTTTGGCTTACCCCCCCCTGTCGTCAGACCCATTGCCTATCTCTGCTTTAAATAACTTTGAATTCTTCAATACTTTCGATTTTTTTTCGAAAATAATTAGTTTTCTAACATAATTCTAAATGAAGAGAATCTATGCTATGAATCTACCCTGTTGCTTCTACAGTTATACTGTATTGAGCTCAATATACTTTATACTAGGCCTCGATAAAACTCAAAACTAAAGGCTAAATATTTGAGTTTGAGGCTAAATACGGACTAGAACTGACAAACTTTCAGAAGTGTCAGAAAAACTTTTCCAAAAATCAGTAACAAATAGTCAATTGTTTGTGAATACTATTTCCATTTTGTTTTGATATCAGTGATGAGCAAAAGGTGAAAGTCATTCATTGACTCAAACATTATACAGTAAATGTGTATATTGTAATCGTTGTGTGCTATACAATTGGTATCTTATGTGGCTTATCGTCAATTACGGAGACAAGGGAGAGGAACTTGACTAAATTTGCTCATCACTGGTTATAAAGAATGTAATACCGAACAAATTATTTGTCTTTATCTCTGCCTTCAATTTCTTGTAATATTATTCGTGTATGCGTTTAGTGTGTATTTCAATGCACAGAAATAAAGCGAATATTAGTGACGCTCTACACCACTAATATCAAGCCTTACTTTATATGATAAGCGAAAAGACGAATAAAAATTTTTATATAATATCTGTGGCCTCATATTTTGGAATAGCCCTGGATAAATTGTTAAGCACATTGAATGTGAATGTATAGAATGTTGACTATATATGTAGTGCTGTATAAAAATAAAGTTTATATAAGAAAAAGCTTTTATCATTTGAATGACTTATATTCAGAACATTAGAGTGAATATAAAAATATACACAGAATAAACACATCAAATAAATAGGTTTAATGCATTAGGATCAAGATAAATTCAGAGAGTATAAATCATTTTGTTCAATTCAGGCAATCAAAAGAATAATATTCTCTTATAAATAATAATCAATAATCGGCTCATTTTTTTTCTTTCAAATGAGCGATATATACAATACATAAAGAATATTCTGTACAGTAATCACAATCAATAAAATTCTTCTTTTTATTTATTTTATGCGAATTTTTCTTTCATTTTATTGTTAATGTGAATGAAAAATATATATCGAGACAACAAAGTAGGTATTCATCAAGATATAAAAGACGGATGAAATAATCAAAAGTAACTTCCTCACATAAAATTATTTTTTCATTTCCTAATATAATATGACATAATATAAGGACTGAGTCTAAACTGATTATTCTGCCTGAGTATTGAGTATTTTATTCCCGAATTGTTTCAATTTCTAATACAGAATTCAATTAATTATTTGGTTTACATTGAATACAAATATTATGTTATATAACAAACACAATAATAATAATTGTTTGCGAAATAAAAGACTCCGAATATAGCTATAAAAATGATCGAAATGTTGATTATTGTGTCGTTTCTGTATATGGATATCATTAATAGTTGAATCAACAATCGAACTGGGTCGCAATCAATAAGAAGCAGGATCAGTTATTTAGAGAATGTTCCAGTTCATTTATTAGAAAATTAATTAGTCTTAAAAATAGAGTCAACGCTCTCTAACTTCACATTTGGAAGCACAAATTGTTACTAGAACAAGTTGCATCTGTTCGATTCAAAAATCTAAGTAAGGTAATCAAAATCAAAATTAGATAACAGAAACTATTTGAGCTCTTTTGTAGTTCTGTTCTTTTTGAAGTGTTTGACACAGTGTATAATACAGTGTTATTCAGTATTATTACCCTGAATATATTGTATCACCTTGTTTTGTATAGTCAAGTGAATAATTAATAGAATTGCTGTAATTTAAAGCATCCAATGAATGACATATTAAGTTCTGACATATAATAGCCGTTCTCTTAGTTATTAATATTTAATAAATGGTTGAATTGAATAATGAAATAATGAATAAAATCAATAAATTCTTGTCAAACGAGTGTCAGATAAGCACTTAAATGCCATTCATCTGAGACAGGTTTCATAGACTGCAAGTATTGAATAGTTTTAAAAATATACATAAAATTTATGCATTTCATGTGTACTGTATATAAAAATGAATGTGCCTGGCTTTGGCACATGAACTGCATCATTTTAAATATAATGATTAATAATTGTCCCAGATACAAATGACTACATCTCACAGAAGAATTTGATACAATTGAAGGTCAAAACTGCAATACATGTAGTAATCTTGAAGGATAAAATTGAAGATAAACAAGTTCATATTGTCATTTACTGTATATCATGGGGATATGCAAACTCGAACGGGGATATGGGGACAGGGGGTGAAATGGTGAACACCATGCCCGTCACTATGGGGGCAAAAAAGGAGTTTAGTTAAAGTATAAAATGACTGATTTTGACCCAATTATACCAATGCCTTCGGCTCAGACCCATTGTGCAACACATGACAAATCGGTATTTGTCACAGACCTCAAAACTTGTGACATTTTTGCAATTTTAAAACTGAAATGGGTATTTCAGCTATACCCCTGCTCATCATTAGTCTTTCAAGTTGTTTATCGTTGAAAACATGGCAGGGGTAAACTAAAAAGGAAGTTGCCTACTCATTGAACTCATGATATAAAGAGTTCATGGATAGGATATAAAGAACTCATGTTATATACATCAACTAATCTGTAGTTGAACATTTAAATAATGATCAAGGTTTACGTGAGATTTATGGGCTTTTTACAAGGTCCTATTTATAATCTGAGATGGCACATTCAGTCCCTTTACCGTATATGTGATACCAGTGTCAATAATGTGTACTAAAATATAGTGTTTTCTCAATTATTTCAAAAGAACAGCCAATAATTTGATAAATTCAACCTGACCAACTTCAAAAACTAACTTGAATTTGAACTCCTTGATGTTAGTCTCAATGTTACTAGGTTGAAATCAAGATAATCAATGAACGACTCATTATTTGTTAAGAGATTTTAACTTTGAATTTATGGAAAGATAAATATGTTTTGATATCAAAGAATAAACAATTCATTTGTTTAGAGATTAATATAAGTATTCAATACTTTAGATTTGATTAATCAGTTATTCTTGCATTCATTGTAATCAAGCTCATATTTATTATAGAATTCTATATAAACTTCTATTTGTTTTCATTGACAATTCATTGTCACTCGACTGAGAACTTCACTCGACTTAAGCCAAGTTTACAGCAAAAAAATGATTAAAATTAACTTAACTATAGTTTTGGTCTCAATTTTGCTTATATTGGTATGAATTTTGAAAATATTTATTACAATTTTCTATTATTTTGTATTCAATAAATGTTGAATTAATTTTATTTTATTCAAAGAGCGAATCAACTGCTGATAAATGTCTATTTCGGGGCAAATGCGGTGATTTCAGCGGCGCTTTTGGCGATTTCCCGATCCCTTGCATTGTCGACGAAGAGCCTAAAGCTTTGGTCAATGAAACGACTGGAAACCAATTGAAACAATTAGCACCTGAGCTGTTCACTGGTATTAATTGACCCTATATTATTTTTAAATTACAAACACATTGTGATAAATACACAGGTTGACGTTAATCTCTATAAATTGCCCTATCAACTATGTTGCATAATATGAACATGTTCATTTTAGATTTTCTAAATCATATTTGCAAACAATAAATGAATTTTTAGATTATTTCAAGTGTAAATAGTTATAGAACTATCTAGCTGTTTTATTAGTTTTCCAGTATTCTGGTAAAATTAATAAAATAGGTAGTAAATATTAAGCAAGGTGCTTTAACAATATATCATGTAGTTATATGTGGACACTATCAGAAATGTTAAGACTTATAATATTTTGTCTTTGATTGCAATACAGATCCGAATCCAGTGTTTTGTTGTGACGACCAACAGGTGTCCGATATATTGACTCAGATAGGCATTGCTAAGGCATTTATGAACGCCTGTCCCTCCTGTTTCGTCAACTTTGCAAAGATATTCTTTCACATGTCATGCAATCCAAAGCACTCGCACTTTCTTCGGGTGACAAAGACCCAGAAGAGCACACTTTACCCGAACAAACGAATGCTTTCAGAATTGACATATTTTATGTCAAATCAATTCGCGAACAATACTTATAACACTTGCGCTGACGTCCAGTTTAGCGGAGCACCATTAATGACTGTTATGTGCGGAGCGTATGTCGCTAAAGAATGTAGCCCCTTGCGCTTCCTCGAGAGCATTGGTAAAAAGGACCCATCGCCCATCCAGATCGACTTTCAAATTGTTTTGGACTCAAAACCAATTCAGACATACCAACCGCTGAATATAAAGACCGTCTCCTGTGCTGAAGCACCGGAAGGCTATTCTAACCATTCATGCAGTTGTTCTGATTGTCCCGCAAAGTGTTAATCAGATAATTTCAATGCAAACCATATGAGTCTTATGTAACGAAATTATTTCACAGATCAATAAATTATATGATTCATGAAATATATTTAAAAGTTTTCGAATTGTTTATCATTTTCATTCAAATCCGTATAATTTTAGAGATGGCCAGGGTTGATGGTATGACCAAAAATGTTTCCCTGGGTTTTGAAAATTGGTAAAATGCATCCCTTGGGATTTTGAGACAGAGTCACACCCTCTGAGACTTTTACCTAGCAACAGGTGTTGAACTGCTCTAGCAAAGTCGTGTTTGATCAATAGGTTCTATACTTTTAAATATAAAACAGAAATTATAAGCAAATAATAAGATTAAGCGCTTGGAGCTGAAGAGTCACTCCTAGTCTGAGTGAAAAGCCTTATAAATTGGTTTTAAAATAAGTGAGGCTACCTTATTGTCAAATTGTCAAGTTGATTTATAAATAAGACAATAAAGGAATCAAATGTTTCCACAGATATTGATTCGAGACACTCGACTGCCTCAGGAAAGTAGTGCTTCACTGCTATAACAAGAATAAAAACTTTTATATATTTTCTTAAATCAATAAATAGAAGAAAACAATATTTTTCTATATTTTAACTTATATTTTGATTTATTTCTTTATGTGTTTCACTAAAATTTATCTTAACTTTATTTAATAAAAATAGAAATAAATCGTAACAATAGTTCTTGAAAATCAATTTCACGTTTAAAATATTTAACTCAAAAAAATGGTTCAAAAGATTTAGGAATATATTTGTGTTTTCATTATTACTGTAAAAGTAGAATATTTTCTGATAAAAAATAGACATAAAGTACTGTATATTTCATTTCTAATCTTTAATATTTCAATATTTAAACCATATTTTTATATAAATGTGTATAAATTCTTTTGAGCAAGACCAGCTAACCAAGTTTGTCTGATTTCATTGAATCAATATTTTGAATAACTTCCGAGTAATTTAAATGAATGACAGAATAAATAACTAAAAAATATTTCAAAACAATTCCATTAAATTCTGAGAAATAAAAGCTTTGCTAATATTCATAATTTTCTATTCCATGCAATGAATAAATCACTTATGAATTTAAAAAAAATAAAAGTCATGTGAAGTGAATACTAAGAAAAAAATTGTCTGCATTTGCTATAAGTGCGAAAAAAGCGTCTTTCCTCTGAGAGTTGAATAAATAAACAGTATATAAGAGATAAATAGTTTTGCTTCAGAATTATTATTTAATAAACTCTGAAATTCTTGTAATATATTTATTATACTCTCACTTATCGGCTATTTTTAACGAAACGGCTTTACTTTTGAAGACATTTTTTTTGACATTCACTTCCAGTTGCGTAAGAGTTAAAAACAAGAGATGTGCAAGGGAGTATATCCAGAATAGATCCATGATTTTTGAAATTGCAAAAGAACCTGGTTAATATCTGATCTGCTTTGAGCTAATTTCTAATTTTTGAGAAGAAATTTCAAAATACCTTGCTTGCTTTTTACCTTAAGCGTTTTATAGGTAAGTGTTGATCAGAGAATTCTGCAGTCCTATTTATCATCTTGCTAGATTCTATAAATGCAAAATAAGACGTACGGAAGTCAACAGTCTAACCGTTGTAAAACTTATTAAATAATTGAGCAAGCTTATGATTTGTTTGCCATCAAGTTTATGAGTATATAATCCTCATGATATGACCATGGCAATATTATAACATATCTCGCGTCTCTAAGAAAATTTATATTTGTTCGCAATTTCTGCATAACTTAAGAATACTGTAAAATAATATGTATTTAAATATATGCAAACTTAACGACAGAATAATATGTAAAAACTTATTGCGGAAAATATTATGCTTTTAATGTCGATATAGTTATAGTAATAGTATTTTCTATTATAAAATATAATCGAATTTCATATTAACTATTCGTATATTTATTTACGAAAATAATATTCTTTAAGTTTGGATAAGAAGTAATGATTGTAATAATGCTTACCTGAAAGTAATGTTCAGTAAAGTTCACTTAATCTAATTTTCTTTTCTCATCTATTTTTTATCAGAGGTCTTACAATTCAGGTCTTATAATATGTGTTTCTGAAGAGAGAGAAAAAAGTGAACTTTAAAACAAAAAAAAGTAAAATTTATGTAAAATTGTTTATTCTTTTGAAGAATTATATTATTATTAATACTTTATTTTTCATATTAAACAAGTTCATTCTTTTGAGAAAGTAGCCTTGATAGTTATTTGCAAATTTCAATGAAAATAAATTGTTTCAGATTATTCTGTTGCTTATAATTTGTCGAATTCACTCAAAGCTATGCACAAAAACAAAATCTATTCAATAATAAAACAATTTTTTGACAAAATATTATTGAATATAATTATTTATATTTTTTTCTTTATATTAATATTAAATATCAATAATTTTCTGCAAATACTTTTTCATATCATTTCTGTAGAATATTCTTTTGGTAAACACAATCAGTTGAGTCAACAGAACAAAAACTTTTATACATTTTTCAAAAGTTCATAAATAAAAATATTCTTTACGACAAATATTTTTGTTTATAATAAAAATCATTTTTCATATGAATTCTTCAATAAATTCTGTATAAAAGATCGAAAGACAGAACAGAATAGAAATCTAATCAATAATAAAACAAAACTCGTTAACAAAGAACTAATTATATGAATAAAAGTACAATAAATGTATAGATTCTGTGATCGCTTTCGCATTCAATAGAGAATATACATCAAAACCATAGACTTCTCGTTATCTTTTCACACGATATGGTATGGTATGAGTGAATACAAATTCTGTCTTTCAGTTCAAAGACTCTCTTCAAACACATCACTACAATATAGACGGCGTTTGCGCCGATACTACTAACGGGAGTTTGTTTGCAAAAGTGATTCATTGATCCATTGATTCCAAGCGTAAAAATTATTCACTTACTGTATATATCACTCATTGGGTTATCATTCGTTCAATGGGTGACCAGAGGTTAACCCTATTTTTGTTGTACTTTACACAAGTAGTGGAATTAAAATGCATTTTCATCTAATCATCGAATTTTATTATTAGTTTCATTTGAATAATACATAGGAAACAGAAAAAAATTGGCACAAAATATGTACAAAATTTGAACAAAAATACACTCAAAAGCATTGCTCTTATTGTTAATTAATTTTTATATTAATTATTGCTTTTAATTAGAAAATAAACTTCTAATTGAGAGTCAATACAAAAAATTAATCAATTATTACGACTAGTATTTCAATAAAAAAAAGTTGTTTTATATAAATAATCTGATCTCTAGTTATAATTAAATTATTATAAAATAGAAATTAATAATAAAAAAGTCAATAAATAGTTGTTTTTTAAAATTAATAAAATTGTAAAAACAGGTACTTATCGTACGATTGAGTCTCGGATTTGTTTTATGTATTTTTGATTTTAATTTATAGTATAGTTAGTAATAAATTGCAATTTTAAGGTAAATATAGATTACGTAAAAAATGTTTGTAAATCAGAAGTAAAAATTGAGACACTATTTGGTTGTTGTGAATCACAACTTGTGATGCTATCAGTGAGAGTGAGTGAGAGAAAGAAAGAGGAGATTAATACAGACAGTGAGAGTAGTATTACTCAACTATACAGTGGGTACTACAGAAAGCCTCATAAAGGGCTCAACAGCTATAACACTATAGTCTATGAAGTGTATACCAGTGTTTGCCGAGCGCTTACTGGGCGTCACTGTACAGAGTTGTGTACAAGTCGTGTGCAAAATGGCTCAGAGTATGAGACTCTCATTATGAGAGTATGAATGGCAATGAATGGCAACAAAACAGTGAAATGTTTGCCAAAACAATACAAAATGTTTTCATTTAATCATTACTTTCTGTCAATCGTTTCAATGCTCTGACTGTCGACTCGTATAACGAATTCAATTCATTATAATTGATATGAAATTGATTTACGACTACATCAGACAAAGACGCCATCCGTTGAACTATCACCCAATGGATCCGCAGCTCCAACACCAACAACAACAGTCACTCCACTCGTCTCAGTCCACTCCCAGCGCCGGAGGTCTCTGTTCGGGCGGTGGCACCGCTACGACGACGTCGGGCACCGGTGGCTCGGCCTGTGGTTCGCACCGACACATCATATCCATCGACTCGATTCACATAAACAAGGAGTTAGGCGTTGGGGAGTTCGGGGTCGTTCAGCAGGGTATGTGTCCTATCCTACTGTGCAAGTCATGGCATATGACTCATGTGCTAATGCCTGTGCAGTCAGAGCAATGACTCCTTTCCATTGAACCCATTTTCACAACATTTCTCTTATTGTCTGATCCAATGGCACCGATAGGCGTCTGGAGCAACGAAGAGGGAAAGCGCATCCAAGTGGCCATAAAGTGTCTGTCCTCTCAGCGGTTCGACACATCCCGTATAGAGTTCGTCAAAGAGGCGACAATAATGCACGCGATTAGTGACGAGCATATCGTACGCCTGTATGGGGTAGTACTGGAGCCGTCACTCATGTTGGTCACTGAGTTGGCACCCCTGCGCTCACTACTCGAGTGTCTAAAAGAGCCGGCGCTCATCTCTCAGTTCCCCATAATATCCCTGTGCAATTTTGCGGCACAAATAGCGGCCGGTATGGCATACCTGGAGTCCCGGCGCTTAATACACAGGGATTTGGCCGCAAGGAATATATTGGTCTTCGCGAAGAACAGGGTCAAAATATCCGACTTCGGGCTCTCCCGAGCCCTGGGAGTGGGGAAGGACTACTACCAGACCAACTTCAATGTGAACCTGAAGCTGCCGATCGCCTGGTGCGCACCTGAATGTATAAATTACTTGAAGTTCACCTCTCAGTCAGACGTGTGGGCCTATGGCGTCACTCTATGGGAAATGTTTTCCTATGGGTTCCAGCCGTGGGCTGCTCTAACCGGCCAACAGATCCTGGAAGCCATAGACGAGCCGCACCTGCAGAGGCTGGAACAGCCCGAGTGCTGTCCCAAAGAGTACTACTCCCTTATGCTCAGGTGTTGGGAACACGAGCCCAACGATCGGCCGAAGTTCGCCGAAATCGTCTCAATACTACCCGACTGTAAGCCCGAACTGGTTCAGGCCGTCAAAGCTACTGATGCCGAGTCGCACAATACTATACCCGGTTCTGGCGCGCAGTCTAACAAAGAGTGTCTTTCGTACAAAACCGGAGACATTATCACTGTTTTGGACAAAAGGGGTTCCACTCTATCGACGAATTCTATTGCAAACAACTCTTCACTCACTTTGGGTTCGAGTACTTCCAGTGTAGTCTCAACTAATGGCACACACGATAGCGCCGGTAATCTATGGAAAGGTATGATTCGTTTGAATTCTATTCATTTGTTTCTATTTTTTAAATTAATTTTTAATTTTGTTTTGTTTTCATTCCAACCCTTGAACTACAGGCGCTCTAAATAACGGCAAAACAGGTTTCTTCAATCCGAGTGATTGTGTCTCATATTTAGGCCAAAACCTTCCGACCTCTTCATCCCAATCCCTTCCGAGCACATCCTCGAGCCAATCCTCTGCCACTTCTACCCTGACATCACATGTATTGCAATCCAAATTCATTCGCGGATTTCTGGACTCAAAAAATAGTAGTCATTCGTCGACTCAGTCCCAGTCGTCCGGCAATGGATCGCCGTATGGCTCTCGGCGCCGACTCCGGCCTGACATGATCTCACGACCACAGGGCGATCTGGTGCACACGGGTCATGTGGGCGCCGACGGAGCCTTCTTCGGTGACGTATCCTTTCTGGACGGAAAGTATCATCAGTTGCCCAAACAGATTGTCGCTCCATATCGAGCACAGGACGATCAGAATCATAATAACTGTGCGTTTGATTCCAGTGCTCGCAATCGAAGCAAATGGAATACAAATGAACGCAAATTAAATTTGAAGAACACATCCAATTCTGGGGACAGTAGTCATGAATATCACGAGATTAGCGATGAAGAAGACTTAGCGCCGTTAGAGAGCCCGCCCTTTGAGGTCTTCATTGGTTTTATTGGCCTTTAATTTGATTTCATTTTCATTAATATTTTTTCCAATCAATGGAACAGATCTTAGACTTCGGGCCATCGCTAGTGGAGGAGGTGTTCCGGGAATTGGATCAAATAAAGCCCGATTTGGACAATGACATCAATGAATCGGAACTTGCGATCAATGAGAGCTCCGTTAATGTTAAGAATGAGGTCAGGGAGATAAACCTGAAGATTAACAAAGAGGTGGCCCAGACATCAAAGAGGAAACAGGCAATGGTTAAGCCTATATCGGCCTCAGACCAGATCGAGTTGGACTCAGCCATAGCTATGGCCAAAGACATCGCCACCCGATCTATGCTTACGTTAGACAGTATGTCAACTCTCGACAAGTTTTCATATGATTTTGTCTTTACTTTTAATTCAATTCATTTTTAAATTATTTTTATTTTTTTAAAAAACAGACGAAATGATGGACACAATGAACAGCAAAGCCCACAACGACTCCCCAAAGACACCGAACTCACCCAATAAGAGAAAGTTTTCGTTCAAATTCTCGACATCAAAGTCCTCACCGAAGACCGAACGGCGAAACTTCAGCGAAGAGACCGAATCGATCGGCAATATAATCGAAAGCATTACACCGGCGGCTAAGGAGGCGTACATTTCGTTGGTCGATAAGGGCTCGGGTCTGGTCCCTGATAATAGTGCCGCCAATAATAACTGTTCAATCAGTACAATCACTACAATTACGACCAATAATACCGGTGTCGACGGCGGCGACGATGCGGTCGATGGAAATCCACTGCGAATGTTGAGGTCAGCCGGTATTGGAGGCGTCCTTAGAGCCAAAGTCAGAGGCAATCGTTCCTTCTCTCAGCCCCGTCTGCCCACCACAGCTCAGACGGCAGGTCTGGCCCGAGTGGCCTCAACTCGTTCTAATCTGGGTATTCATCAGATTTTTATTTTCGGATTTTTGTTCAATTATTTGATTTTGTTTTCAATTTTATTCTTTTGTTTAATATTTTTTTTTTATAACTAATTCTCGTTGACATTGTAAGGCACTCCGCCGCCTGTCCCTACCGGTGCAGCTACTAATCAAACGCAAGAAGAGTTGAATAACGCACTGCCTCTACCGCCCAGAGACAGATCGCGACCGATGTTAGTGCCATTGAAGACACACCAACGCAGACACCCATTGGTTATACCGGCCATGAATGGCAATGAATGCCATTCGGCAGACGAGTCGCACCGGGATTACCAGAGCTACCAAAGAGAGTCATCGCCAGTCAGAACGAGTCATCCGGTGCTCAAACAGGTCTCGTGTCCACAACCGCCGCAAACATTTCTCGACAATTATTCGTCGATTAAGTCAACAAATTATGACTCAATTGATAATAATTTTGATGCAAACAAAAAAGTTGGTCCCGTTCCGCCTCCTAAGCCTCAGAGAAGTTATCTGTGAGTTCTAATTGTGAACATATTTTTCGTTGTAATCAATAAAACAATTGTTTGAATCAGAAATTGAGTGCATTTTCTGTCAAAATGTTATTTTATTTTTACTTTTTTTTATTCGTTTGTCTGAAGCGGCGAAGAGTCGTTTGAAAGCGAAATGCAGAAGGCGTTGGATAATATCAAGTTTGGCGGCACTAGTATCACAACTGCAGACACTGCTAATGGCAATGAAGATCAATATTCAGACAATACTAACGATAATGCTATGAATGAATCGGAAATCTCTGAACCGTTGGCCACAAAAGTACAACCAATTCCGTCCAACAGAACAGACGAACAGAACTGTAGTTCCGAACAGAAGACCGACAATAGAGTAGATAATAGCAGTAATGAGAGCACATTCAGGGCATCGACCGCTAGTTGTGAAGTGAAGAGCACCACAAGAAAGCGCAGTATTGATTGCGATGAAGTGCGAGTCATGCAGAAGGTGTTGGCCAATGAGGTTATCATTTGCTTTCATTACTTATTTATTTTCATTTATTATTTAAAAAATAAAAAAACATTTTATTTATTCAATTATTTTCTATACTTCAGGTCCAGTTGTCGGCCGAGGAATGCGCAAAGATATTGCACTCAACGGAATGGGACGTACATAAGGCCATCAAATGTATTGTAAGTATTGATACTTTTGGTTAAAATTTTAATTAAGACTTTAATTAATTGATATTTTATTTGATATTATATAAGAATTTTACAGTAATTAAGAATTTATCCAATGATATGATACAGCATTTGATATGTATTTATTCTGGTTTTCATTTCATTGATATATTATTCATAATTATGATTATGTTTATTGATATGACAGTACGTATTCAATAATCAATTTTTATCCAAATTATAGCCTTTTCAACAAAATTCAAATCAATTTTCTGTTAGATTTAACTTAAATTTTGTTCAAAAATTTTGTAATATTTGTATTAAATCTACAAAATATTAAATTTATTGTTCATTTGGATCACAAAAAAGGCTAAACATTAGGAAAATAATATTAAAGTTTTTATAATTAAAAATTTCAAAGCAATTGAATTTAAAAAAGGCCTCAAAAACGTATGGAATACTAATCGATATATTAATAAATAGGAAAAAAAATTCAAAAACTTTTGGGAAAAACAGTCAAAAATCCCTTATATTTATCGAAATTAAATTATATTCTAATAAATATCATATAATGTGTATATAATATATGTCTCAATATAGTGAATGTGCCTTTAGTTGAACAAAACGCACAGTTATGTGAAGAAACACTTTGTTTAACAATAAGTTTTTGTTAATTAATTCGATTAATCAATATTTTAATCAATTATATAAATATTTTGTGGCATTTGTTCACTAAATTATTTTTCTTTGGAAAATGTGTTTTATCTCATTTTGTTGAGTCAATGAATTCACAACCATTAATATTACAATTGAATATATAACCTATCTACTTTAATTAATTTTTTTTCCAGAAAAACCTATTCATTATATTCTAGTATTTCATAGCTTTTTGTTTCAATGTTTAACAATATTTCTGTTATTTCTCTATATTTCTCAGAGTATTCGATAATTTATTATATAATTAATTATTTTATTCAATATTCACAATAATTAATTAGAATTTCTTCATAAGATATCAGAGATGACCAGATGTGCCGAATGCAAAGTTCGTATTAGCTATTATTGATTAAGCTTGGCTAATTCAAATTTAGTAAAATAGGTTAATCGGAACTATTTAAGTTATGCCAGTTTCAAGCAAGATCAATGTTTAATCTAAATTTGAACTAGCTCATCTTGATCAAGTTAATATACACACTGGCCATCAAAGGAAATAAAACAAAGCATAAAATCAAACAAATATTTCAAATATTTTTCTTAATAATTAATAAACAAAAAAAACTATTGCTTTCGAAGAATTACTTTGTTTTCCAAACAGTAATTATTTCTTTGAATTAATTCATACAAATCATTAACTTTAAGCGTAATTGGAAACTATGACCAAGTACAGTTATACAGATATCATATTCACCAGTCATACGTTGAATCGCATTCCTCAATCGGCTGATAAGTTTCTGTTCTTATATTTTTTGTGATGTCTTTTATCGGCCATTCGTTATAATAATAATTTGTCGTTTCGTTTAATAACTTTAAAAAAATATCAAAATTAAAACTAATTTTGTTTCAAATAATTATAAGCAATAAAAACCTTGAAATGCTTTCGAATAGCACTCAAATCCCAGTTGCCCTCAGGCGACACCAGGTTGAAATGGTTTCCCAATTTTAAGCTGTTCTGGTAAGCTACGATATTTTTGATTAATTATTAGTTAAATGAATGTCCGGGAAGTTTAAAGCTTTTTTCAAATTAAATGGTCTGTATTTCGATTAGCATGGTAATTTTAAAACACTGAAGTGTCCGACTCATTTTGAAATATTCCTAACAAATATTTGAATGACACTGACTATGCAATTGTGAATTAGTCTTACTTTGATTCCAGGCTGAGTTAGGATCCAGATGTATGTCTTCAGTCTTGAATGGATTAGCACTGGTATTGCTTTGGTCTTTCGGTGCCATTGGTTGGTCAGGACTTTGCTGTACGTTCTGACGGGACAGAGACCTGGCTATTGGATTAGTGGGCACTCCGTGTGGCGCCAAAGCACTCGAGTCGTCCAGTACTACATTTTCGTTGTCTTCCTCATAGAATTTGTAGCCCTGTTTGGGTCTGTAGTAGTTCAGGTGCACGAAAGCACCCAATACTACAATACATAAGACACCATACAATCGGAATGTGATTACAGTTCCTATGATTTGAATAAAAAAAATTAAAATATTTTGATTGCAATTAAAGCGAATTGAATGCTAACCAAAACGATTGACAACTATTCCGCCTAATATTGAACCACATCCACGACCTAAGCCATGATGAAGCCCTTGTAGGACACCTTGCGTTTGTGATCTCAACTGTGGTTCTGTGTGCTGGGTTATATAACTACAAGCGGCCGCCCATACCGTTGCGTGAGTTACGCCTATTTTGATTAATTGATTATTTGTTTCAATGCTTTTCCACACAATTATCTTAAAACTGATTGACTTTATAGCAATACAAACCTTGGATCAATTCAAATGGTAAGACCCACCAAGGATTCTGGAGCCATGAGATATAGAGAAAACGGGCCACATTGCCTGCCAGGCCAATACATAGGACCTGCAAATGAGTTGAAATGTTAGACTAAACCATTGACTCTATTGGTGTCGAACCCATTGCCAACCTTTGTGTGTCCGTAGTATTTGATTAGACTATAGCTATAAAAATAAGCGCATATTTCCGACAAATGGTTTATAACAGAGGCCACACCGAACAGGGTTGGAGTGCCGCCCAAGTCTTGCAAGTGCCAGAACAGGAATGTGAAGACCAGTCCTATACCGAAGCCCATGAACCAGGTGACAAACAGGAAGGCTGCCTGACGTACGGTTGCCAACGAACGCAATACAGTTACCCATTGAGGCAATTGTCGGGTTCTCTGAGCGAATACAGCGCTCTATCCATACGATGCAAATCATATTATTAATGAATCAGATTAGGGATAGAGAGCACAAAATTGCCCACATATTCATGCCATTCCTATACTCAAGCATAAGCTCAACTCAACTCAAGCACAAGAGGAGATCAATACTGCATTAATAACGTTAACTCACTTTCCAATTATCAATAAACTCGAACTTCTTGTCCGCAGCGGCTATTTCTGGCGGCTTATTGATAGGCGGGGCTGTATTGAGCCAAGGTTTGGGTCCAGAACTTTCATAGTCGTATGGCTTGAGCGCAATGTCATCTGTGGTCTGATAGTTATTGTCGTAATCGAACCGGAACTGTGTGGCCGACAGGAAAGCACAGGCCATCAGAAACGCGAATATTGTAAAACACGTCACGTAATTGCGTTCACCGATATGTGCACCGCACGGATGATCTGTGAACTTTGTGGAATTGTCTAAAGCTATTCCGACGAAGAACATGGAAATACCCCAACCGAATGAGCCGAACATTCTTTGCTGGCCATAACTGTCGGTATTTTCGCCTGAATTTCATTAAGCAAAATACAAATTACTTTAATCTAAAGCCATCTCTTATTTTCACTTGATAAATATTTAACCCAGGCTTAAAAATTCAGGAAAATACTCCAGGCTTATTTGATTACTTAACAAGCTCACATTTAAAAATCTGCTTTTATATTAAGTCAGTGAAAATTAAGCAAAACGCAAATTACCCAGATATGTAAGAGTGGCATAGTCGGCCAGGGTAATTGCTGGTGCGCTGAAGAATTCACCCAGGATTATGAGTAAGAGCAGCAGAAAGAATACTTCTTTGACGTCATCTGACTTATAGACAACCGTAGAGAACGGCGGCGACACATATGAGACGTGCTTTTCCTGATTATAGTTCAGAGTGTATTCCACAGTCAGTGGGGATTTGCCCACAATATGTGTGGGCGGGGGCTTGTGCTTAGACCCCCACTTCCGGATCCATTCCTCTTCTTCTTCTTTGTTATCTTCGTCGTCTTGTTTTCAAAAGGAAGTTAAGAGAAAACATTAATAATGATGTGGGTCATTCTTTTGTACTCAAAGAACTAAACTTGCTATAAAATACCAGAGCTTTCATCTACTTTTTGATAATTTAAAATTCTGCACAGTTCATTTCAATTATATAGTGAAGTTTAAATTATATAGTGTTTAAGAAAGGGATCTGGGTAAATATTTTACCCCTGTTTATAAAAAATGATTCAAAAACTAAAATATTGAACAATTAAATGAATACCTCTTTTGCGGATCTGATGTTCGCTCACAAAGTTGTTGTCGACGTTTGTGTTTTCACTGACGTCTGGTTTGTCGACCATATAATCGGAATAAGGAGTGAACAGTATGTGATGCGTCTCATTGAATATGACGCAGGCAGAGGCCGGGGGTCTTATGAATGCTAACGAGAATGTGAATAATATCCAGCAGATCAGTGAGAATAGCAAGATGAATTTGCTTTTGTGGAACCGGTCGGCAATTGTTGACCAGAACGGGGCCGCAATAAATTCGACGAAGGGTCGAATGCCTATCAATGTTCCTGTTTTGGGATTCGCAGACAATTATTCAACAATAATACTGTATATAAAATCAAAATATATAGAACCGTGTAATTCAATGTGCAAGCTCGTATTAAGCTTTTATTTGAGTAAAAGGTAGTAAATAGATCATTGATTTTGGACTTGACCTTCTACATTTTTAAGTGATGATTTCATACAGTACAGGCTATGTTGTGTATCATCTTGCACACCGCTATAACATACTGTACCGCTCAGGATAATCAAGCACACGTAATGTATTTCTTAGGGATAATTTTGTGATCATCCACAACCTTTTCGTGTGCTCTTTATATTGTATTATGTCTTACAGTCAATAATATTTTGTGCTAGATAAATGATATAAAAATAGATGTGCTGGATAACATACCGGCCTGTATTGCATTCATTCCCAATTGTTTGAAATAAACAGCCATTAATGGGAATAATGAGCCAAAAGCAGAGAAGAAGAAAAAATAGAATATTTTTGATATAAATAATTCTTTGTTAACATAAGTCCACAGAATATTCAGTGATTTATTGTTAATATTATTAAACGTTTGTCGCGTTTGCTGTTGTTGTCTACTGTTGTCGGTTTGAGTTGGAGTGCATTCGTCGATAACCATTCGGCTATCGGTTACGCTATTTGTGTTACCAAAGCTGTCGAAGCCTTGTCGGGGAAATTGGGTGAAAGTGCCTCTGTTTTGATCCATAGCTCCTCTAATCAGTCACTTATTTTCTGTATATTTATGAACAAAATGCCATTTTATTGCTTTTGAAATTTGAATTGTTTCTGTATAAAACAAATCCAATTCATATTCTATCCGATTGTCACAAACTGTATATTTCATCCCAATTATAATTGGCATCAGATTTATAGTCTTTATAATTGCTTTGATTGAAAATATGTTCAAATGTTGAATAAATAATTTATATATGGATACGATAAACAATAATAATGATGTGGCTAACTCGATAATAGCCAAGATAATTTCAATCTCATTTTTTTACCACAAAAAAAAATAAAATAAAAAATTCTGTATTTATTGAATAATTCAGAATATTTTCAATTCTAATCAATTTTAAATATCAAAGAATCATTCATCTCATTCTTGATAGATTCAAACTAACAATCTATCATGGTAGCCATATAATAAATATTTACCTGCTTAATTATTAAAATAATCAAATGTATTCTTATTCAGACAATAAGAATAAAAATAATCAAATATAATGCTAATTACCTTTGAGTAGCAATCGTTGTCTTACTATTAAAGTGCATAAAAACTAAATATAATTTTAAAAATCATTTCTAATAAACATATTTCATATTTAAAGTAAAAATAGAATTAATTTAAAATAAAATGATTTCTTAAGCTCTTTATTATTAGAAGTAATCGATATTAAAGTAAAAGCGAGAGAAAACCAGAGATATATTAAGGCATTCGCACAATATGTTTAAGAGATGAGTAGGTATTGGATAGATTCAGAAACACTTATAAATGCCATGAATTTTGGAACTATTCCTCAATCGCTTACAACCAGAATAACACAGAACTCAGCCATAAAAAGAAGTCATAATGTCTTCACTGCTTAGATGTGCAGCGAATGGAATCCGTATTCCTATTGATTAGTTTTATGGTCTCTATAGCGATGTCTTCGCACCGATCGATACTTTGCATCATTGGATCAATCAGTTTAAGAGCCAGTATTGTTATAACTACCTGCGCTCTACTTGTATTCCTGTGCAAAGCGGAACAAGGATTCGACGCATTGTAATCGTTCTTAATAATCTGCCCTCTCTAATTTGAAACAATAATTGTTGCACTGCTTTACTAATTAAGCATGCTGATAAATCAGAATTTATTAATATTATTTTCAAAGCATTAAATGAACATGCTCATCTAATTCAAAGCGATAGTCCATTTGATTTTGGAGATAAAATCAGTAATAAATAAGTTAGATAGGTAATTTAATACCAGATTTCTACATCCAGGTCTATTTTTATAAATATTGGAAACTATTTTGGCTGATCCTGATTATACACATTATAGTTAAACAACATTTCTTCTAATATAAGAACTTTTATTAAAAATTATTTTTCTGTTTATTTTTTATACCGCTTTCTCTATAAACGTATGGCAAGTAATAAGTGAGGAATCAATGAGTAATCAATCCTAATATCAATATTAAAATAACTGCAATTCAAATAAATCTAATGTTTAATGCGTTTAACCCATAAATAGTTTTGATCATTATTTGGCGGCATTCGCACTGCCATTAATGCTGGCTTTTGTTTAGTCTCATACGGCATGCCATCCATATCCGGGTCAAAATGGTTATAGCATTCGTGTCCAATACAGGGAACTTCGCTTTGGTATTCATATTCTGCATCGAATCCATCATCGCTTCCATCCATACCATTAATGTATGGCATTGTGTCGTAAAACTTGTCGCCAATCGAGAGATTATTATCCAATTCATTGCCACCCTTTGTGTACTTGTATTTGGCCTTTGATGGCTCATCCGTCCCGTGGAAACCACTCTTTCCATTCCGACATTTGTACAGATAATTAATTTTCTTGACGTCTAAATCCGATGGACACTCCAGGCCTCTACAGCGCAGGTACGGCACCGGTCGACGAGCCTTAATCGTAGGCTTTTTGTTCTTAGAGAACGCGAATTGTCTGTAATGCATGACTGACATCAAGTCGTATGGAAAGCCGTGATCGGCCAAGTAGTCTGTCGTGTGCTTTCGGAAATTACGTTTTGCGGCTGTTTTTGAGGCAAAACAATAATTTCAATATTAAATAAAAATCAAAAAATATTAGAAAATAAAATCAAATTATATATAATAAGCCAAAATTCTCATATCTAAATGCCCTGCAACACATTTCATTTATATCTAGCAACTATCTTACCTGGTTTAATGTTCTCCCACATGATCTTAACATGGGCATCTCTGTCTGGTCTGGACTGTTCGTGAATAAAGCCGACGGAATGCATGAGTTCGTGAACTACAGTCTCAATACTATAGCAGCCTTTGCCCAAAAACAACCACTGCTGGCCTCCAATTCGACCTACATGGGCAGCACATCCCGGCCCTCTACGCATCCATACATAATCTTTATCGCTCTCTGTCCTCGGCTCAAATGTAATACATGTCCTCTCTTGCAATGTCATTATTCCCCTCGCAATGGCTGCCCGTTCTTCGCGAGAGAACTTATTTTCCATAATATAAGGGATGCGTCCGTTCGGCCATCGCTTCGCCGAATACATTGCAACCTATTATTCACAATAAATGAATAATTGATTAAATAATTATTTAATTTTAAACTTTCTCTTACATCAAACGAATAACTATTCAAGTCTATAAATTGATCCTCATAGTTTGCAAGAACTTGGAATATTAGAAAGTATACTGTATTCTTGTTGAGCTAAATAAAGGTTAGGAACGGGATGTTTCAGACCATTTTTATCTATACATCTATTATAGGGATCGGTTTCCACTTTGTTTTGTTCAATAGAATTGATAAGAGATTTCAAATACCTTCTTCTCTTCGTCCTCCTTGATCATCATATCGCCTTCAAAGTACGTGTGCGACGCTTCCGGGTCATCAAATGGCGTACTTTTATCTTCAATTTCATCGAATGAAATCATTTCTGCCAATTGAAAGTCGGCTTTGGAGAGGACAGTCACTTCTGACGGGTCGTACCATTCTTGGTAGATAAGATTCACAAATATATTTCAAAACATTCATCAAACTCACACAGATTAAATTGAGAAACAAAATGAACTTGTTTAACTTACATAGAAAATTGTTGATAAAATAAAAAATAAGTCAATTTAATTTAAGCCTGTTCATATTAATGATTGAGAATTTAGCTAGATAGAAAATAAAGTAGCCCGATAGCAATATAAACTAGTCAAGATGTTTAATAAAAATAAACTAAACTATGTAAAATTATAAGTAGACAACATAGCTATCCAAACTAGCAGAGGTGCATTACTTGTATAAGTTTACAATATTTTCTGTAAAAATATATTAAAAACATTTTGCGTTTATATTTGATTATACAGTATTTAAACGTAAATTATATTCAGGAAAGAATGAGTAATAAAATTGAAAAAATAATTGAAAAGATGAAAAATAAGAAATGATTAAAAACCTTCTCCGGTATATGCAAAAAGTGATGGCATCGCAAACACAGCTATCAAACAGATTAATGACTTCATATCTCCAAAGATATATTTGGAAATACTTTTCTAATATTAAACAACTAATCAAATCCTTACGACCAGTAGTGGAGAAAATTGGAGAAAGTTGTCTGAAATACGTTCCGCAACACTGAACACAATAAGCTGTAGAATACTGTACTGATTCAACAAAACCGATATAATTGTTGTTTAGTTTTTGTTCACTCATTACTGTCAGCTAATCATCAGTATTTGGGTGACAGTACTCGCTATCACTTGTATTCATAACTTAGCAAAATAGCCGAAAATGTTAACTAAATTATTATTAATATATTTAATATTCTCAACAATAATATCCATAACTATCTTAATTATCGTTGACATTATTTACATAATTTCCCGACAAATTATACATAGAGTACAATATACTAGACATTTGATAGATTCCTAACTAACCTGTCATAAAAGCTTAGTTGAAATGAAATTAAATAATATATTTTAAATATTCTTAAGCAGAAAATCAAATACAAATAACTTATTCGGTTTCGACACCAATAAGAAAGTGAATTGGATTTGATAAATGAGCGCTTATCCCAAAACCAAATTGAAAGGGTCAGGCACAATTTTTAGAGCACAGTCAGGTATAATTTACACTGTCTATAGCTAGCTATTCAATTGAAGGCATTAATTATAATGTGTTTAATTGACATTTAATTAATAGAACAGTTTATACCAAAACTCTTGATTAGCTTTTAATTTAATGGTTGTTATGATTAAAGCGTTAAATAAATCTTTGGTTTAGATCAGAGAAATCAAATAAATTTTTTAATTCATATTTAATTAATAGTAATTCGGATTTTGTTGCTAAAGTTGAGTGAGCACATGGATAAGAAACATATAGAGCTTGCTACAATTCATATACGACAAAGGTGACCAAATACGCAAAATAATTTCCTTTAAAATTTATGAAACATCCAAGCAGATTTACAGTGAAAAAACCTTCCTGAAACAGATGCTTTATTTATTTGCTTCCCAGAATTCATTCCAGATGCATTTTCCCTAAAAGTTTAGTAATTCTTGATGTTCAGTAATACATTATAAATATGAGCAAGACAATTTCAAGTAACTTTAAATTTCGAGGTTCTTTTGTTATTTTAAATGTATAAGTTTGTGCTTGATCATTATCAAAATGAATCATTATCATCTGATTACCCTGCTTCGAAATGAAAAAATCCAGGAAAAATCCCTGAAAAAATCGAGTAAATTCTATATTCCTGGTCACTCTCTCATTTCAAAGCAGCACTGCTTTTGTTATGTTTGTATACACTGTATAACACATTAATATTATGTAACAGAAGAACGACTTATTGTCGGCTTAAAGATTATCTGTCGATAATTGAATTCACTTCAGACAGAAAGTTGAAAATCACACGAAATGGTACCAAAAAATACGGAAATGAATGGCAAAAAAAGAACAGACAAAACAAACTTTTACTTTCATTTCAGGTGAAAGAGTTAGTCATTTAATTGTATAATTAGACAAAGTGTACAAAAACTAGTTTTGTTAAAGATATCCAAAAAATTGTAATCAATTGACTGAACAGTGTATTCAACAGATAAACTCGCAATATATTCAGAGCAAATAGTGTAGCAGTTCGGGTGCATTTTTGAAACCACTGAATATATATGGCATTAAATGAAATTATTTTTACAGTTAATTTATATTCTCTCAATTCTTCCCAATTTCTGAGGAAAACTAGCTAGATAGTATTCTATGATCCTGATCAATTAGGGAATTTGCAATCAATTTTATTTATCATTAAAAACTTAGTTATAATTATAAATAAAAGAACAAATATTTTGGTTTTTAAAATCAATTTTTATTATTTTTTTTCATTGAAGAATTCAAAAGCGAATAATAAGAATAAGAATAATATTAATAATATTAATAATAGTTTGCAATTATTGCAAAAGTAAGTGAAAAACAGTTAAATTACAGTACAATAACATTATTTACGGCTATTTATTCATTAGAATCAAAACCAATAGCCGTTTGAATATTAGAGTTTAGAATGCAATCTAATAAAGAGGAAAATTAATAATAATTATAATAAAGTTAATAATAATTATATTTTAATATATTTTCAAATATTATAATGAATTTAATTCATTCGGATTTCCATCACTACATAAAAATTCAATTCTCAAAGAAATCTCATTTTTTCACTCTTTTTGTTTATTTTGTAATTTTATCGTAAAATTCCATAACTTATTACAAATTAATTAATAATTATTAAACAATTTTTTCAAAATTCATTAATAATTATCATAACAATCACAAACAGGCCCTTAATCTCAATCGTTTATAGCACAGACACATCTCTATGTGCTTTCTTATATTTCTATTACCACCCATCACACTTTCCTATCTCATACCCACCCCATCTCACTCTCGCTCTTCTATACACAGTTATCATTAATAATCACATTTCGTTTGACTTTCCGTTAAATATATAATAAAATAAAAAAAAATTAAAATTAATTACTAAATAAAAAAATTAGAAAAAATTATTAAAAAAAAAAAATATTAAATCATTATTTGTTTGAATAGAAAATAAGCGAAATTAAAAATAATTTGAGAATTAATTAATGAATTTTAAAGACTAATTATATTCTCACATAAGATAATATAATACCACATAATATGGTGTAAAAAGATTTTATTAAAAAAAATTTGATGCTATTATTAGAGTCCGTAAATACGACTAACTTCAAGACCCGGTGGCTCCCGCGGATGAAAATTAAAATAAACCTGCTAGATTAGATACCCGTAATCTTTCTAAATAAAACAAACCTTAAAACAAATAATCAATTTTTAAATTAATTTAAATATATTCTGAAATAAAAATGTAATAATTCTATAATTTATGGAAAAGAATTTGAAAAATATTAATAAAATAAATATGATTTTAAATGAGATAAATCTAATCGATCTGTATATCTATGAAACTCATACCAATGGCACAAGTTTTAAATAAACCCGTTTTCAAATATAAATCCGGTAAAATATTACCCGTGTTATAACTTATCAATCCTCGTAAGCCCAAACCCGTATTGGGTAGAATTTACGGACTCTATTGACAAATTAAATATACTCGTAATCGAACTTAAAAAATAAATTTACAATTAATTAAAATTGAATATATTTTTCATATAAATGAGGTCTAAATTGGGAAAAAAAATCTATTAATAAAAAGAACACTTAATTATACCCGTAATTAAAAAAACAAATATTAAATTATAAAAAAAACCTAATTTTTATAATATATTTGACTTATATATTAATAGTAGTAATAGTAACACAAAAAAACTTCAGCCCTTATAAGCACTTATATATCGAAATTTAAAGATATATTAATATATCGTTTAAAAAATCAATTGAATTTTTATATTTGAATTAAGCCACAAAAGTTTTGAAACAATTTTTGTTTTCTTCTTATGTTTGTATTTATTATTTAGTTTTTGCTTTTAGTTTACACTAAAATATTTTGTATTTTCTTTACGATTGAATGGAAAAAAACTTTTTTTTTTCTTAACTCACATTATGTTTAAATGCATTTAAACTTCAATACTATTAACTACTGTAGTATTTTTGATACTCAATAAGCGCTGGATTTAATTCTTAAGAATTAATTAATTATTCAGATATTTTTGATTGTGTTTTAGATTTTTCTCTTTTAATGTTATCTTTTGTTTTAGTTTTTGTTAATTGTTTTGTTGGCAATAATTATATAAAAATTGAAAATTAGTTTTTTCTTTATTTTAAGTTAATATAAAAAATTGAGAAATTGTTAGACAATGAAAGATAACAAATCAGAGATGACCAATGTATTCATAGTTTAGATTTAATCTGGTTAGTTTGACAGTTCGACAGAGGTAATATGTTTTCAAATAGTATGAAGCTCAAAATATAACAGTGGCTTAGCCCAGTTCAGAAATAATCAATTATAAACTAAATTTGTTAATTGTGACGATTGATTAGTATTGTTACTCAATGAGCCGGATCGACAACTGAATAAATCTAATGAGGGTTAATTGAATACTGCAGTCAGTCATTGGTCATCTCTGGAACACTCATGCAATGAAATGAAAAATAATTTTTAACTTTTGTTTCAATAAAGACATTAATATATCGGCAGTTATTATAATAGAGAAAGTCTTATCGATAGACAGATAACCCATTAATTAAGTACTTTTGTGGCCTAACTCTCACTGGAAAGTAGAGAAAAAGTTATTTTTATTATTAAATATATTATATATTTATATTGTTTTTCAACCAATTCTTTTGGTATTGGTTTATATGAGAAGTTTTACTCTTGTTTTGTAATCTTATGTTTAATTAGATTCGCGAATATCTATAGAATTCCCGAACAAAAAGTGAAATATTTTTTTTCTGATTAAAAGCTTTTTCTTTTTAGAGTAAGAAAAGACAAGTTTTGAAAACCAATCGAAGAGTAGTTATACTTAAAATTGAATTTAAAATCGATTTATATATCGATTGATTAGTAATAGTATTAATAATAATATTAAAGCGTTTTCTTATTTGAACTCATGATCATCGCTGACAGATCTGAATGCGATTATTACCGAAATCGACGACAACTAAGAGGTTGTCGGCGACGGATATACCCGACGGCCGGTCCAGCGACAGGACCTCTTCGGTCAAGTAGTCGAAGCTCTGGGTCGCGGAATTCCAGATTGAAATCCGATTGTTTCGGGAGTCGGCACAGAATATAGAAGTGGCTCCGGAACTGACCACTCCCTGCGGCCGCAAGAACTCACCCCAAGCGCTGCCCTCACCGAAGCCGATGTACTTCGGAGTCACGTCTTCTTTGTTGTTGGCATTGCTTTTGTCGATCACAAGCAGACGGTGTTTATTGAAGTCTGAAATCACAAACTTATCGCTCGATATGAATGAGACGCCGCGCGGACTGTCCAGTGGTTGACCACAATGCCATAGATACTGGCCATACGGTGTGAACAGCTGTACCCGTCTGTTGCGGGTGTCGGACACCAGGATTTGCGAACTCTGAGCACACGAATCAATATCCCAGGGATAACAGAACTGGCCCGGACGGGAACCTTTCTCTCCGAATTTGAACAGGTATGTGCCCGATATGTCAAATACCTGTGCCATTGGAATACAAGATATTAGTGAAACAAATGTTAGAATATTTAATAATATTTCCAACAGTAGGGATGGCCACGCTCGGCAAACACCTAGGGGTGTATAGGGGGAGGTAAAATGGCGGATTTTTCCCAAAATCGTGAGGAGGGGGTCAAACTCAACGGATTTGGCCCACTA
>JAQIWA010000505.1:0-30338 GCA_034693305.1 Eueremaeus valkanovi
GCTCTACTCCTTAGTTATGTCACAGCATATACGCACTCTATAGGGTCTACCCAAATAATACGTTGACACCATTGGCCGTAAAGGCCAGCCGTGAAGATCACTGGATATTATATTTTTTATCCCAACTGTTAATAACAATTATCGCTATTATATAATATTATTTATGTTCTTATCGATTGGTTATAATTTTTGTTGTTATTATGTCTTATAATGCGATCAACAAATGATTTGATTTGATGTGAGAATTAGTTTTTTTATATAATATATATAATCATTAGTTATAGTTATCTCGACTATAATTCGATAGACAATAAATTTTATTTCATATTCAATGATAATTAATGTCATTATAACAGGATTTTTCTGGATATGTGTTTGTAAAGTCAAGTCATTTGAAATACACAGCTCTTCGACACTGTATTGCAATATAAATGTAAACTACAGTAGAATTCAATTATACAATACTCGCAACAAAATTAATATTAATATTTCAATAATGATTGAGAGAATAGATAACGAATACAACGATAGAAAGAATGTTATCATTCATTAGTTAGTCATTAATAACGTGGCGTAAAATATTCAATGAATCAATGAATCATGCTCCTATTCTGATTCTGATTCTGTTGCATTGAATTATCCAGTATAGACTACAATTATAAATTAGAGTGATCAAATTAATGACCTTACTCCTTGGGAGAAGGCTTACTATTATTAGCCGACAGTTGCCTTGGTCATCCATATAATGCGGGAACAATGTGACCATTATGTGATGCCATGCCATGCCATGCCATGGGTGTAATGTTTCTTATTATCCATTAGAAAGAAAATAATCATTCATTCATTCATTTGCTTGTTATGAGGTGTGGTCTCACTCTTTATGAGCTAATATTGTGGTTATGTCTTATTATAATATATACGAACTGTATATAAAAAATCATATATTTTTCATATCTCTTCAAAGGCCACCAAAAACAAGGCTGACTTATACTGACTGTACTATAGATTTGCATTAAATGAAAAGAAAAGAAAATTCAAATTATATTATATTTGTTACTATTATTCTACAACTCTGTATAGCTCTGGCTATTTGTATATAAAAAGTAGCGATTGATGTAAAATACTGTACTGTATATGAAAATCATTGCGCGTATCGACTACTAGTCGACCCCATTATCCGATTGATAGACAGACAGAGCCCTTACAGGCCTTACAGTTTGGCTTCTATTGAATTACAGTAGCAATTATGCCATTTATTATTATATTATTCTATATATTAATAATAAAATAATATATTTTTTCATATTATTCAAGAGAATAATTGGACTGAAATGATAGCATGATTTCAATTGAAGTAACTATTATTTTGCTTTATATTTCTTACTATTATTTGTTTGAATGGGTTTGTGTGTAAAAAAAGTTTTGGTGTGTGTTTCGGCTCTTGTTTTTTGTTCTGTTGTTTTTATTATTATATTTTCTGGTGTATTATGTTTTCTACTTGTTCGACACACACCCCATATAAGCTCCGGGACCTCTATTCTCTTTGATTTCAATATAAAAGAGCTAATTTAAGGGTGTATTCGCGCTTATATAACAAATTTTTGTCTTTTAGTTTTTCTTTCTCTGTATATATGAATAGTTAGATATAATTCTTAATATATTTTTTCGTTTTGGTTTTGTTTCGGGTGTGGACTCATGTGTACCGCAAAACTTGCTAAACACGTGCCAATACAAGTACCAGAATCTTAATTCTTATGACTATAATAATGAAATTATTTTCACAGAATTTTATTTTCATTTTATTTTTCTTTTTTTCGCTAAATTACATCTGAAATGTGTCAACACTTTTGCATTGTATGAATGAGACTATGAAAATGTTTTATTTTATTTTTCACTCTTTTTTCTATCTATTCTATGGTTTGTTTGAATTAAAATCACATTTTATTGCTTTACAGTTCGTTTGTTTCGATTCGTTTTACTCATATTTTTAGTTTTACTATTTTCTGCCTTTACTTTCGATTATACAGTATTTTCTGTTCTGTTCCCTATTTTTTTTGCTGTAAATTAATTATGCATTAATTTATTTATTATATAATTTCAGTTAATATTAAAATTTATTGAGTGTTTCGCCAGTTTTTACTAATTATATAATATTAATAATTAATTAATTTTATCATAAATACTGACAGAGTTTATCCGTACTGTTTCCAGACTTATCCGGAATATATGATATAAAGCGACAAAAAAATTAGAGGAAAAATAAAAATATATAATTAATTGCAGAGAAAAAAAAGGGCTAATTATAGTAGCGAACGGCAGACACAGACAGAAGTTGAATAATAATAATAAAAAGCAATAATAATATTCAAATAAATATTTAAAAAATATAGTTATTTATGCGACGATTGAAATGAAAAATAAATGAAAGACTAAAATGAATTACTGCTGCACTTCAAACTGGCACTGGTAGTTTAGAAATTTTAATATTAGCTATGTTGTATTATAAGAAAGCGTATAATCATTATTAAAAATGTTGAGGCAATGGTAGGAATGGTAGAGAAAAATAGAATTAATATAATTTTTAGACGTGTTTGCATGCAATCCATATTACGTCAGTTCTGGGCTTTCGATGCAGTCTTTCAGTTAGTGTAGAGTTTTTTTTGTGTTTTAATTCTTGTTTTCTGAGCCGACCTTCACATGTATAGTGAGGTAGAGATAGAGGAATGAGTGAGTGAAGTGAGAGAGAGTCGTATTTGAATACACCTTTCCAACTAAAATTGGTGAACACACCCAACACTTCTCTATAAGTTTTATATACTTTTTCTTTGCAATACATCGCTTATGAAAAAGTTTTAGACTCTCTTAGACTCTCTATCGCTCTTTGAATACATTTTTTTTAAAGAAATTTTTTATCATTTCTTCTTCTTTTTTCTCTGCAATCATTACATTGCAAGAAGTGATTCAAGTTTTTTGGTTTTGGCTTTTAATGCTTTTTCTTCATTTTGAAGTCGTTTTTCGCCTTTCGTTCGCCAGTTCTCTGACTGAGAGCAACATTCTGTCTGTTCGGTCCTCTTCTCTGCCGATAACCAGACTCTTACCCAACAGTTTGTGTCTTAAGTAATGTTTTGATGAATTCTTTTTGTGGTCAATAGTTCTGTGGCTATGACTTGAGTGCCAGCTCTTTGACAACCGTTAAAAACCTCTCAAATGTGTATTCAATTGGATTTTTGTACACATTATTCATCGATACGATTATTATTATTATTTTCGGTTTAATATTCGTTTTGAATGTTTTTATTGCAATATTTTTTCGCTTAAATCTTATTATTATAAACATTGAGTTCGTATATAAGAAGACTATATTAACTAAACTATTGACTAATCATATCATCTTATAATCGACTTAAAAGTAAGCCTTTTATAAAAGTTATAATTTTTTTATGTATTTATTTTTATTAGTTTTTAGCCTAAAATCTATGGAAGTATATCTTTACTTTTTGTGCTCTAATTTGCGTTTTATCTAATTTTTTATATATTTTTTCATAAAATATCTAATTATTTGTTTGACTTTTTTTTTGCCTGAAATTGTAGTTCTGTTTACACTATCTATTCGTTTAATATGTTTTATATGAAATTAATTCATATTTTTTGATCGATTTGTTCGATTGGAAGTTAACTTTATTTTTTGGTTAAAAATTGTTATAATTATATATATTTTTGATTTGTTTTCTTCATTTGTTTGCTATTTAATTGGTTTAATTATGACTATGTTTGCACATGTGTCGGCTCAGTCCAACCAAAACCGCAATTTTCATCACAAATAGCTTCGAGTGTCGATCAAACAAAAAAAAAACAGAAAAAATCGTTTAATTAGTTTGATTAATGAAATATGTTTTTTGTTTTATTACATTTTTTCTGTTTTTCATCCTTGCTATACATTTAACAACAAATTATAGCCTTTAGATCAAAAAAGGATTTTTTTTTGCTGTAGTCATACATCAGAATAGTTTTTCGTTACATTCTTCACAGCAATACTGATTGTCTGAATAAGAATTGAATTTTTCATAATTCCTATTCAATTACAGTATTGTTTAGTATTTATTCTTATTTTGTTTGAATATATAAATCATTTTTGATTTTCTTATTTCAATTGTGATTTTAATTAGCATTTTATGAATTATTATTATATTTAATATCATTTAATTTTAATCTTATTAAACAAATTTCTATTCTTTTATTTCATTATATTTTTTCTTATATACAAAACAATGTATTTTTTTGATTGATCTATGGGTACAGTAGTATTGGCGGCGCTCTTACAGTTCAAGACTATTTAAAAGTAGTATTTAATGTTATAGTCGTTCTGATCGATAGTTTTTATTGTGTTTTTTTCTGTTATAATTAAATCTTATTTTTATTATACAATTAATAAATTACTTCATTATTCTCACATAAATCGCATGTTTTTCTCTTCAATGGCTTTTGCACTGAATTTTCTAATACTCTAATTGAATGAATAATTTTTATTTAATAAATCCTTTTATTTGATTTTAATTGATTTTTATTTATTTTTGACTTTGAATTCATTTATTTATTTTCTTATTCTCATTGAATGAAATAATGAAACGATTATATCATATGAAAGATATTTTGATTTGATTTTTAATTTTTATTAATTATTTTTCTTTATATCTCTTTTTTCAAGTTTAGAATCAGTGATAGGTTTTGTGTCACAGATATTGATTGTGTGATTAATTTCTGGTTTAAATTCATTGCAAAAATTATTGCTTAAATATTTTTATCTTATTTTATATTCTATTGATTTTATATTATTTTTTATTTTTCGTATAAATTAGTCGAATATCTGATAGAAAATTGATTTAAAAGTTTTATTTTTGATTCTATTAACTGTAATATTGAAGAAATGCTGAATTATTTATGTGTAATATATTTAAGATTTTAGAAAAAGTTTTCTTATATTTCATCGATTTTTTTCTTATAATTTTTCTATTAATCTGATTAAGTCTTTTCGCGAAATTTCAAATTTGTTTTATTTTATTTTGATTTTGATTTTCTGTTTTGTTTCTGTTTTTTTATTGATTGAATAACTTATCGCAAAAAATACTAATAAATAAATAAATTATTCAGAATATGATTTGAAATGAAGTATATATTCAATAATTCTGAAACGATTCACAAAAATATGTGTGAATTGACTATAACTTGAAAATTGATTTGAATTTCTTTACAATTCAGTTCAGATTATTTGCAAATATTTTTAATAATTCCTTTAAATTCAATTCAAATGTTCTGGATTAGATATAAAGGCAAAATTCAATTAATGAAAAAAATAATCTTGATCAAAACTCCTGATGAAAGATGATCGGGCATAGGCTCGTATACTTGGGTCGACCGCAAACTTCGCAGACTTTATATACTTGTACTCAATATAGAGTGCATTTATCAGTAGTCCTCTGCACCGTCTGAGCCCACATCCAGAGCCACATTCCTGTGTGAGGTGTGGTTCACAAGAGAAAAGTTTTTAGCAGAATATCAGTTTCCGGCCAACACACCGAATAACGCCCGTTCCCTTCCCGCGCCTCTATTTATTTATGTTCACATTAGGGAACTGTAAGAAAATACTATAAAAATTATATTGACTTCAGTTCAGACGCGCTTTCTTTGTACAGACAGTAAAGACAAGTCTTATCTGTTTGTATGCGAAGCAAAACCAATACTAATTAACTGTATTTAATGAAAAATAAAAATATTTTTTAATATATAAGTAATTTATATTTGATTTTTATTTATTTGTCAGAACAAACCCTAATATTTTCTGATAAGATATTCATTCAGTCATTCATTAGAATTCATTTTAATAAATATTAATATTATTTTTGTTTTGCTTTTTATTTAATTTTATAATTCTTTTGAAAAAACGTTTATTTTATTTTATATTATAATGAAATTTAAGTTTTTCTTAATTATTATATTATATTTTGTTATGGATGGAGAAGAGGCCACTTTTTATGTTAGGGGGTAGACAAGGGCGTATTTGACCAATTTATACCCTTGAGATTTTAAATTGATAACATCTGTCTAGCTTTATGACAGGTAAAGTGCATTTCCTCCCTGGACTCTTTAAAAGTAGATTCTTTAATATTGTCATCTACTGTACTTGATTCTTTTATATATAACCTAGATTCAGGTAATTCTAACTAGAAACCATTAAGATCCAATCAAACTGGATCACATTTAATATTCCGGCAGCATTATTAACAGCGAAGTCTTAAAAAGTTGCAATTAGCCCAAGGTATTATATAAGCTATGGATTAGCCGAGCTTGCACATTTTTACGTTGTGCTCGTTTAGGAAATTGTGTGAATCATACGTTTGAAAAATTTGCAATAATTGCTGTCAAAAGTCATAATATGTTAAAAAAACAGAGAATTAATATTATTTTTAATTTTCTTATTATATTCTCCTCTGTATTGAAAATTATTTTCGTTGTTTGTCTGACTCAATGAGAAGCAGTCCATAAAACATAGTCTTATTATAATAGTGTTAGTGATAGTGCGCACCAAAGCTCGTCCATCAATCAATGCCCACAACAGGTGTCGGCCGACCACCTCTTAAACTGCTATATTAAATAGAGATCTGCTTAGAAATTAAGGTCATTGTGGAGATTGTTAGCAGAAAAAAGACAAAAAATAATATAATATATTAAAAGTACTGAAAGTACTTATGAGAACTGTATTGAACAGATAGCAGAGTGAAAGAGCCACTCCCTTAACCTCTGGCTAAATAAGAGAAAGAGAGAGAAATAAATGGCATTTTTTAGATATGATATCCATTGCTATTGAAATATATTTTACATTAATATCTGTTTTAACATTCCGTTTGCATGAAATGAAATGAAATAATGTTTATTTGAATTCATTATTATATTTATTTCAATTTAAAGATATTTAGTTTAAGTTTTTGTATTCAATGCGTTTTTTACACTCTATTTAAAAATATATCTAATGTGCAAAGCGTTAGAACTTTTGTGTTATTAACTCTCATTATTTGTTACATAAGTTTTTATATATTTTTTTCTATTCATATAATTATATAATTTTTTTCGTATTATTCGTCGAATACTTTCTTATTATTAGTTATGAATGAAAATTAAAGGAAAACGTATTTCTTATACTTTATTTTAGAGACACTTTTATCTGTAAATATGTAATGATATGAAAATTAATTTTTAATATGTTTTAGAGATTTTTATTTTTATTTTTTTTTGCTTTAATTTCTGCTTTAAATTCATTTTTATTTTCCAAATCAGGCGTTCACTGAATATATCTCTTTCCATACATTAATGATTTTTAATAAGATTTAAATTTATTTTTTCTTTACTAATACTACCCAGAAGTAAAGTTCTCTATGGCTTTCACTCTCCTGGGTAGGTGTCTTCCGCTCCAATAAAATTTACCCAATTTTTGCTTATTTTTTATTATGTTTTGAACATTACTTTCAATTTTTCTTTGCATTACATTTATATTTTGTGCTAATTATTCGTTTCTATTGTGAAATATCTTCACAATTGAATTGAGATCTGCGCCACGTGTTGTCTGATCTTCTTAGCGATGATCACAATAACAACACCTCTGCCTCACTCCCAATCCCTAACCTCTTCTTCCAATTGTTCTCTCCATACAAATGAAACAATACTTGAAATGAACTTTTCGTTCGGTTTTTTTGTTTTGTTTCTGTTATTATGAGAACTGTTACACACCCTCTATCTCTATCAGCCTTTCCTCTTCACCAATAGATCAGCACAAATGATAAGTTTATATACAATCCCGCGAAGAGCCAGAAAAATAATGTTTATATAATCACAAATACGTGATTATTGGCTATGATTTGCATAATTGTCTGAACACGTTCTCCAATTATATTAACATTTTTATTGCAATATTCGGATCTGTTGGCACTCATACCTAAGGCACAGCTATTCAATGGTTGAATATAAATAATACAACAAATCCAAAATGTGATTCACCTGTTGTTCCAATAGGTTAGCCATAAATAAGTTTTATTTTGGCTATGAATACGTAAATAAAACTTATTATGCTTTTTATGTGATATACCTTTAATTTGTTTTGTATCTACTCTGGGTTTGATTCACGCTTTTTGTATTTATTTCTGCTATCAAATGGGTTGACCCTTTAATACACTGTTTGAGCTCGAGTTGGGTCACTCACCTAAATGTAAACCAATTTTTTTAATAAAACTTTTTTATGAATTTTCTCTGTTCGCCAGTAAAGCACACATTGAAGTGATGTTTTGAAAACCCGTTATTGAATTCACATTAAAAAAAAGTTGATTTTATTTATTTTCAATTTATATTTAATTTTTTTATTCAATTTGATAGTCATTTTGTGCCATCACTTGATTCTTATGAGTGAACACAACATATATTCTCTGAATAAGTATTTCTTTTTCTGTTCTCTTATTCTCTGTTTTACTTATTCTAAGCCATTATGTATAGTATGGGCTCTAAAGTCAGGGCGGAGTAAGCCATGAATCAAATCTCATCATAAAAAATAATACAATAATAAGTACAAATTCCGTACTGTTTTGTCCATACAATACATACAGTGCAAACACGAATGCAAAGCACAGACAAGAAATGCTGAATAAAAATCTATAAGAAATTCTGTCGGATATGATATTTAGGATTGAATTTATGAATTGAATACTGAATTGTCATTTGGATTGAATGAATAGTGAAAAGCGCTTATAGTTTATTGAAGAGACGGAACTGTTCTCTCTATTCTTGTCGATCAGAAGGCGCCGTCAGATGAGAAAACATATCTTTACTTTCCTTTCTTGAATTCACCTTTTTCTCTGAGCCTCACCTCTGATTTGATTTTGGCTGACATTATAACTACTGAATTAGTGTTTTATTTTATTTTTTTTTCTATTCTTTTATTCATAACTTTTTTCTACTAAAAAGCTGTCACTTCTTAAACAGATTTTTGTGTAAAACTATGCAAATATGATATAAACTTATGAAAACATTTTTATTTTCGCTTTTATTTTATTTGACTCCCATTTGAAAAACTGATTTTTCATTTCGAAATCATTTATTTTATTGAAATCTTTATTTTCAAGACCACTGCCATTCATACTGACAGATATTATTATACGGTATATGTTATGCAGAGATAAAAAAGTTATGAAATATTATATTTAAATATTAACTCAGATTTTGCTCTTTTTTCTTGTCTTACTTTTTCTGTGTTATGTATATTCTCTATGTTTGGATATAATTAATAGTTTAGTTGGTTTTGAATTTAATTCTGATTTTTATTTATTTATTTTCTTTATTCTCCTTCTGGTTGTCAGCGAAGAGTTTAGAAATCAAAGCAACAGTTGTTTTGTATGTGTTGTGTGAAAAGACTATTAATTTTTTCTTCTCTGTTATTGTTTTTTATTATTATTTTATATTCAAATGAATTATACATTTAATGCCCTTCTCTTTAGTGCTATATTTTCATAGCGTTAATCACTTCTCGCACTCACTGTATGTTTACCCCCTTTTCTCCGTTCGCTTAGAATTGCTGTGAAATTAGTGCTAATCTAATAAATAATAAGTTTTTTAAATTTTTATTTTTGTTTTGTTTGCTTTACATTTGAATATTTGCTTTCATATTGTTTTGTATATTATATAATATTTTCTTCACTCATACGTCTGCATCAGTCTCTTCCTCTTCAGACTGACGAGATGAATGTTCTGCCCATCCATTCATTCCCTCATTTCATGAGTGAATTATATGTTTTTATGAGTGAATAAGTTTATGACAGACAGACAGCTCTTTATCTATCATTTCAATGCATATATGAATTTGTGTTTCTTTTTATTTTCTTAATTCTAAACCATATTTTTCGGCTGTGTTTTACTCGTTTGCCTTTTAGATCCTGAACCGGCTTTCCATGTATTCTGGCTTTAATTTACTGTATATTAAAATATAATTCTGTTTCAGTACATATTTTTCTAATCAATTTGTATTCAATTTTCATAAATAACTTCTTTACCGCAAAAACGAACGGAAGTATACTATAAAACAATTCGTGAGAATATTTGAATATTTATTCTTTGCAATTGATTCGTGAGCTCAGGAATAGCTGTTTAATACAAATTAATAAATTATTATTTTTTATTTAACAAAAAAAAAACAAGAAGTTTATTCTTGCAATCATTTTTTGCTGATTTTCTTTAAATAAAGAAAATGTTTTAAAAAATAAAATAAGATTTTATTTTCCTTTCTATTACTAAAAAGTCTGAACTTTTTAATTAGTAATTAATTATATGAATCGATATTCAAATTGAATTATGTTATCGAAACTATTAATCAATTTTTGCTTAAATACAATTTTTATATGACTTTTACATTAAAGTCATATAATTTTTAAAAATTTTAATTAAAAATTAATAAACATATAAATAAAATAATTTGATTTGAAGTGATTGACGCAAATTAGTTGACAGACTGGAAGACATTTAAAAGAAATAAAATTCATTTTCAAACTAAATAAGAGAAATGAAAGCCTTTTTATTATAATTTTATTCCTTTTCTATTCAATTAAACTAATGATAACCCAATTAATTAATATTATTTTTCATTTTCTTTTTTGATTTTCCTTTTAATGATTTTTTTTTTGTTATTTATTACTTTCACTTTCGGTACATATCCTTCGGTATTGACTTTTAAAATAATATAAATTATATTTTTTATATTTCTTGATATATAATTAAGTAATGTATTTAATTGGCTTTGATCTCATCGACCGCTTATTACTTGTGGCAATCATTGCATATAAAACAGTAATAAATTCATTGTTCAACAGAAATGTTGAATAGTTTTGTTAATCACTTATTATTTTGTAATATTATATTAAATGTATTAAATAGATTAGAATCAGTCAAACAAATGCACGCATTTCTCAGATATATGAGTTGTGAAGAAAAGATTTTAATGAAATTTGGGTTTTAATAAAAATGTTATTTTGAAATCTGAAGGAAAGCAAAAAAATCGCAAAAATTATTGTTAAAAAACGAAATCTAAGCCAAAAAAGTAAAGCATAGCCTTTGATATTAACACGCCTTTAGTTTAAAATTGTGATGGATTAGAGGTATAGTATGTTTTCTGGTGTGGAGTTATTTTATTAGACTTATTGTTACAGATTTTTTTCCTCTGCATTATATGAATGATTAGTTTTCGCACATTTCTGCAAAACGCCAAATATTCCGGTCTCTATCACGATATCGGTCTAACAAAAACAGTCTGTCTTTAAGCGAAAGAAATATTAGGAAAAAAATTAACTCAAGAAATATGAACAGAAATTCTTCAACTTTTAGTTAATTATAAGAATAATATGTTTTTTATAGAGAGAAGAAAAGGCTTTCGGAATAATGTCTTTCTTTATTAACATTTATTTGGTTCACATTTGAATATTATATAATCTTTTTGTGCTTGATTATGATGTGTACTCGCATGTCGTTCACCTGTCATATCCTAATAATTTTTTCTCAATATAAATATACAAAATAAATAAAAATCACGACTTTTTCTATTTGTGTACTAAAAATAAAACTTTTTTTCTAAAGCATAACACAAATTGAAGTTTTCCCAGATTTACACTCAAATCCCAAATAATTTTATGAGTGCTTTATTTCCCATATCTCATAGCAGTCTCTCTCTCTCTCTCTCTCTCTCTCTCTCTCTCTCCCTCTCTCTCTCTCTCTCTCTCCTACCTGTGCACTTTGGCACAGAAATATATAGAAATAAAAGAAGAAGAAGAATAAGAATGCATAAGAAGGGGAGAAAAGTTTGATTCTATGCTAAAAGTCTTATCCCTCAGTCATTTGGTAGGCATTAAGATGAGTGCGTATAGTATACGAGCGCTCATAAAATGCGAATCTGAAGTCACGGCTGCAGATCGTGATCCGCACAGAGCGGGTGAGGTTCCCAACCAAATACATGGCTCAGGCATAAGCTTACGCACACACATCCACATAGATCTCACAGAACAGCACTGAGAGCACAGCCATATATATCCTGAGCACAGAATTTTTCGGGTGGAGTATTGAATGGAGAAATACCGGTCTGTTTGATAAGTGTATGTGGAATAGAGCGCACACACACAGCACACACACATCACACAAACCATCTCTTTCTCACTAATAGAGAGCCAGTAGAGCGCCCCTCCTTTACTTGTGGTGAGTGAGGACCCCAGCACTCTGTGCAGATCTGCCTGTGCTTTAACATCACAAATATGTGAGTCACTACTCCATACACTTCACTCCATTTGTGTGCTGCTGTGCCTGAGCTGCCTGTGCTCTCCTCTCTGCTAGTAGTCTACTTCCACCTGCCATACAAGACGGTGCTCTCACACACACATACACTCATTCACTCCAACCAGTGCTCTATCGCTCTCTTCTCTCTCTCATTCACACAAACAATCTCTTCATTCAGTGTATTCTTCCGTATATTTCTTGGATTTTTGAATATTATTTCAAAACTTTTTACTCGACTTTATCTACAATTATGTTTGAGTAAAGTTTTTGATTGCAATCTGTTTTTACTGTCATTTTAAACAAAACATCATTTTTCTCACTGTTTTATACTTCTTGTGTGTATTTTAAAAGTTATTTTTGTGTTAATTCTTAACTCGTATTGTGTTTTACCTCTTCTGTGACGCCGAGAGTGAGAGAGAACTGTGAAAAGACTTGTCTGAATATATTAAAAGGGATTTTCCCGACGTTTATGAAAATTATTTTCCTGAGACTTATATATATTTTATTATAATGTTTTGAGTTTTAAAAATTACTTATATTTTTCTGCACTTTTTTGCACACATTTTCGTCGCCAATATTTTTCAGTGCGTTATACGAGTGCTTAGTCTTTGGGTTTAAAGCGAAAGCAAACAACACTTTGTCTACGAAAACATAAATTAAATAAATGTAAAACTGTTTTCATTTTTATTTTTAATATTATTCGCAAAATTAATTCAATTCTGTTGTGAAATATTAATATTCACTGATCTATTCAGTGCTGAATATTATTTCAGTTCATATTCTGAACTGAATTCTGACTTTTGGATTGAAAGCTGATTTTTCGAGTGCATTGAGCATTGAGTGGATCTACGGATACATTCGTACTATTCATATATGAACTGATAAATCGATTTTGATATTGAATTCAGTGGTTTGGCTGACGATAAGCAACATTATTAATATTTATAGCGATTAATAATGTGTTAACTCTTTTACTGTTTTTATGGTGACTTTGGTGACAGAGATTCTACGCTTTTGTGTCCTTTTGTTTAATATACTGTACTCTTCAATAGGCATATCATATATTCCATACAATTATCTTAATTATAATCACATTTTCTGCCCGTTTTTGTGATAAGACTTACTGTATATGCTTTTTGTGGTAAGTCTTATGAGTAGAATATTGATAAAAAATTATATATTTTTTATTATCATTTGTATTGTGAAAATGCATAATAATTTTCGACTATAAATAACTTAATAACTCACTTATCTATCGTATTATGTTTTGTTAACTACCTTTTCGCGAGCGGTTCACCACTACTGGATTGATATATAAAACTAAACTTTTATTTGAAAGACATATTTCTTATTATTTTTTAGCTTAAAAATCATTGAATCAAATCTTGTGATATTTAATGCATTCATAGCTTTCGTTTATAATCTCGTGTTTATAATACTGTTAGACATTTGCGAAAATATTTTTGTTGATTTCCATTGGTTTTTAGTCATTTCACTAGTAATCACATGATTTTTTGTGAACATAAATATAAACTCATTTTTCTTTATTCTCTTCTATGAAGCGTAAACTCTAAGCCAATTGGAAAGCCATTCCAACCATAACTTTATATTTTCTAACATTATATCCATATTTTTAATTAGTTTAGAGACGAAAAAATTCTTCAGACAATTTGAGAATTTTCTCTTAAGTTAAAAATTATATTTAATTTAGCAAAACAACAGTTTATTATGAAACCAATAGCTGTTAGAAATTTTAAGCGAATAATGAAAAAAATTATATAAAAAGTGATTTATTTATAATAAATATTATTAGAGAAGCGTTTAAAAAGAAAAGCTTAAAATAATAGGAAAAAATAATTTAATTCGTGTTATACTGTATAGAGATTTCAATTCTTATCTATTAATAATAATTTAGTTTTTTTTTCTGTTCTATTATTTGATATCTTTTTTTTATACACATTATAATCGTTTATCACAACAAAAAACAGTTTATAATAGCATTTAAGCACTTATTTGTTGCACACGTTTTGCTCCAATGATTTGTGTGATTATAACAGACATCAGAGTTAATAATATCGGAACAAAATATTCTGTAATTGATTAATACATTTCTGTAGATTTCCTACCATTCCATCACTGATTACACTACACTTCTAGAACAACCACGGCTACCAGTGCGCTACTAAAAACATTATATGCCTGTGCAGTGTTTGCCAGTATATATTTTAGATGAGAAAATTAGCGCATCATTGAAAGATCATTGACAACTAGCACTGGCAGCTGTTTTGGGTGTGTTTCCACTCTTTTTCTCTCTGAGTGCTCGCACTCTCCTAACGCACTCATATATCGGAAGTTAGACGACAGGCGTTGGCCTCAACTCTCGGCAGAAAAAGAAAATTTTTTAGTTTTTAAAAAATCACTTTATTTTCAGTGTTAATGTTCAGTCAGTGTTGTGTAAAATTGTTGCAAACGATGATAGACTCACTGCTATTACTGGTGCTTACAGTTCAACATTTTTAAGTTAAAATTGTGTTTCTCACCAATGCAACTATTTTTCATATTTTATTTATTGAGCATGTTCATTTGCTTCTAAAGTACATATTTTGTTAGTTCAAAGTTTTATTAGATTTTTGTATTCTTGTGTTGTTTTTATTTATTTTTTTTCTGTTTTGCAATTTTTATATTCTGATTGATTGGAAAAGTAATTTAAGTTTTTTTTCCGTTACTTCTCTTGAGTTTCATTTCATTATATTTCTCTATTTCTCTCTCTTTTCGCTTCGATTCGATTCCATATATTTTTTCTGTTTTTACTTTTTTTTCACATTTTTTTTGTCATTTGTGTTGAAAGTATTATTTTCTGTGCGATGTGTCTGAACTGTAAGAGTGAGCACAAACTGTAAGAGAAGAAGTGTCAGAGCTTTTAGTGTGAGTGTCGTAACGCTTGACTCGATTCTGTAGTACAGGAGTACTCGTTGTCTCACTGTTTGTGTCGAACAGATCTCTCGCTAGACATCAGATTTCGACCGACAATTACATGAGTCGTGTCTTTATATCAGTGCTCACAGCCATTACAGGCATTCAAATGCAGAGCACTCTAGAGTTGGAGTAAAAGATAGAGAAAAATAATACAAATTGCAAACGACAGTCGCTTATGGCTCATGGCTTGTGATCATGTCGTGTACACTGTGTACAGCATTTAGTTTGAAAGGAGTGGTTGCTCTGCCTGTGCTCTGCTATCGAAAATTACAGGTGATGTGACACTTCGATAAGTGGCCAATCCATACGACTTGTGCAGCTCTTATCTATTGTTATCTATAAAGTTCTGCTTTTTATTCATTCAACACAAGTCTAGTCTGTAATGCATTCGGAGACCCAATGATTGCAATGATTTCAATGCATTTGCATTTTCAATGACTTTTCTCTCTCTTATTCTCTATATTTTATTTTTCTTGCGCTAAATCGTTGAGCCATTTGGCGGTTCTGTTGTGTTGAGTGAAGTATTTGTATTAAGGAATGTCTGGTATTATATAACAGATCCAACAGGTGTTGCCAATACTTTTTATTCACTCATTTCTACTCCTATTCCTGTCGTGTAATCGCGTTTTGGGATATTTTTATGCCAATGTAAGGCCAAGCGAGGGATTTTAGTTAAGGGAATACCCCTGAATAGATTTCCATTTACAGTAGTATACGATACCCCTCCCTCTAATAGACTCTTTCTTCTTGTTTATACATAAGCTGAGGACAGGTATTATTTTTATATATTGTTTGAAACATTATTTTCAATGCAATGATTAGCGATTATATTCTTAAACAAATAGCCGCAAACCAATTCTTGACCCCCGACTCATATGGCCATCCCCTGACTGCATGTGTGCGATAGTTACCTGATCTCGGATTCATTGTTCATGAGATCGCGAATGCGGTGTTATATCGCTGTAAACCACTGCAAACCACTGCAAGACAGCTCTTGTCGTTAGACATCTTTCCTCATATAAGACGACTGCAGTGCAGCTGCCCTTCACTTCACTACACTTTATATGTATTTTTTTCTTTAGTCATTTTTCTTCTGATGTGTGTTTAGTGTCGGTAAGAGTGCCGCTAGACTTAGGAATTATTTCTTAGACTTTTGCAAGACTTGCGAACAATAGCGTCGAACAAACGTCTGCCTAAAAAAGGCTTATTTATAGCGAGTGTTCAGAAGTGCAGAAAAAATAGTCCGTAGAGTCGTATAGATATTTGAATAGAGGTTTTCGCTGCAGCTCTGCCAACATCTGTCCCTTTCATGCATTGTTTGTCGAACTGTTCCTCTGCACGCGCACTGTTGGGCGGATTCTAGTTATGAATTGTGCTAACAGTGCTAATACACCCGACCAGAAGAGGAATGGGAGATATATAGAGTGAGAGAGCCATTTGCCTCACCTCCTCCTCCCCTATCCTGTTGACAAAATAGAAGTACCGTTGCTTTTGGCCGGTCTGACAGAGATAGGCCCTCAGTCTCTACTCTGAGCCCGCAATTGCACCGATCGACCCTCGACCTCTGAAACTACTTCTGGTGCGACTCAAACATCTCTAGGGGTGAGGCCTCTTAGCACAAGGTCTAAGCACAGATGGCATGCAATCGAAATATTTTTTGTGCGCGCGATCTCTCTCTCTCTCTCTCTCTCTCTCTCTCTCTCTCTCTCTCTCTCTCTCTCTCTCTCTCTCTCCTGTATTATAAACACGCGTTTAAGGACCGAATACTTCATACAATAAGTGCTGCCTTTAATATATATTTTTAAATTTTTCGAGAAGTGCTCCTGTATTTGGCGCTTATTTACTACTGACCCGTTAGCACCTGACTATCCAATGCTTGGTTAATGTCCCGAAAAAAACAGTTATAGATCATTGAAACATAGATTGCATACTCAATCATAGATTAATTTCTTATATGTTTTTATTAATTAATATTTAATACAAACTAATTAACATTTAATTAATTAATAACTAATTAATTGCATTTATTTTATTATTTTTCATAAAGATTTCAACCACTGTTAGCAATGGTGGACACACAGACGGATAGACAATCGGACAGACAGACTGAATCTCAGGTCCTTATAGTGCGATATTTCTGTTCCAATGAGTCAAACAATATATGAAAAATTGATTTTCGAGTTGACATTCAATTGAAACGAGTCATCACTGATGTCATGAATTGATAATAAAATTATCCAATGCTCTAATCATTAGTCAATTCATCCAATGCTCTAATCATTAGTCAATTCATCCAATTATTACAATTGCATTCCAGAAGCAGATAAGATATGACAGAAGCCTATCATTTCATAGCATTTATAAATATTATTCTTATCGCTAATTGCAATAATGGGCCGAATATTAAGAATACGTTGATATCAGTGTTGAATATGTTTTCCATTATCTGTGAAACTGTAAAAAATCTCAATTTTTCGCAAAACCTTTGGTCAAAAACTTTTTTATTCAAAACACAATTTTGTTAAAAACACAAATAGGCTGAATGTCCGCCCATCCAAATGGAACCGGTAGATTTATCTATGGGCAAGAACTGCAGCAAATCGACATCTGCACCTTCATCGCCCAATTCGGCCTCATCTGGCTCTCCAGTGCCCGTTTCACCTTCACCTCTGTCCACAACTGGCACTCCGACCTGTATTGACCTTAGGCTCAAAAAAGATGGTAAGATATGAGTGCAATGCGAATGTGTCTTCAGTTGTGTCACATATAAGCGCATCGAATCCAGAATTTTGCATAAAAGCCAAAGACATAGGAATTCATTACTTAATATATAGCCCAGAGATAGGAATGAAAAACAATAGGAAATAGCAAATAAACAGTAGTTTTTATGGGAAAAATCCAAAAATAAAACATATAATTGAATGAGAAGTCAAAGGGAATTAAAAATTCTCTTCAGTTATAAAATCTGTTTAATTCCTATTCTTTGCAATTTAAGTACGAAATGAAGTTATTTTACAAAATTAATGCTCAATTTTGGTGAAGATTTTAATCTTTTCGTATGAAAAGACATAAATAAAATCAAATTAATAAAGATTTAGAAATAAAAAGATATCGGAATAAGAGAAGACATAATAAATATTATTCTTTATAATCATCATTCACTTCATAAGTCCAATGAATATCACTTGAAATTGCTTTCAAAACACATTTTTCATCTCTAATAATCTTTTAGTATTATTATTATTATTTTGCTTTAAAATCTGTGCCAAACAGTTGGATATGTTTTTTGGCTTATATTTAAGTTTTATTTTATTTTTTTAATATATATTTTAACTTTAATTCTTAACATTTTAGTAAATCATATCTTTAATGAGGAAATAAAAATAAGAATCAGCCGTTCGTTATGTGAATTACCAATTCGTATATTGAATTTCAAATTTTCTTATTTATTTCGATAATATATTTATTTAAATGCAATTAAAAATTTTTTTTAGTGTTTTAAATGAATTTTAATTAATTTATTTCTTAAAAAACAACGAGAGATAAACTAATCAATACTTATCGTTAACTTTTTGAATATTAAAAATCTGTTTTGTAATTAAGATTTTTCTTATATTTTATCTGAGAAAAAGAGATTTTAATTAAAAAATAATTAGTTATTCAGAAAAGTTTTTACCGATTATTAACTCATTTTTCTATGATTTTAGTAATGATTAAAAATTCTGAAAACAAATCAATTAGTTTCGCAAAAATGATATGATTTATATAAAAATTAATTTTTTTTGTATCGAATTCTGTTTAATCTTTATTTTTATCCTTAAATATAATTTAATCAATTGAGTAAACGATACGATACGTAAGAATTAATTTTATAGCAAAAATTGTTTGGCATTTGTTCAAAGATGAGTTTTGAATTTCAATTAGTCTTAAGAGTAATATTCATTCCATGAGATTATAAAATGAAAATAAATACCAAAAGCATTGGATCGCCAGTAGAGAGACGATAGAATCGGAGAGACAGTGGAAAACCAGTATTTAATATACAATAATTCATTTGGAAATCATTATTGAATTCAAACAATTCATTACATAATTCTAAACATTTTTTTCTCTCTTTGACTGACAATCACTCATATATTAAACATATATGAAGTGAAGGCAATGGAAATGCCTTTAACTCTGATATAAGAAATTGCATTTTAAACACTAGTATTAAATGACTGGTATTAACAATAGTTGTAATAATAATAATCCAATAGATAATTAATATTGATAAATGTGTTCTTCACTCTTTCCTGCCCTCCCCTACCATTCCCTGTGTCTGGACAGATACCGCATACATCCCGTGCAGCACAAAACTCAATCTGATAGCACACCTGACGTATTTAAATCATCGCAATTCGTCTCTACAACAACACCACCGCCAGCACCAACACCAGCACCAGCAGCACAAAAGGTCACATTCATATCTGTCTACGAACAGCATCGGCACAAGTGGTAGTGCATCGGCTGTGGCTGCGGCCGCAGCAGCCAGTCTTCTGCACCGCACACATAATGGTGTCATCAATAATGGCTTATTAGCTACCATTCCTCACAACAGTCGCATTCCGACGTCACCCATATCTCCAGCCATTGCTGTTCCGACCTCACCATTACTGGGCTCTTCGCCTCTGGTATGTCATCTTTGCATAAATCAAATGCAAACTATTTTTTGTTTTGTTTTTTGTCTAAAATATATTAAATATTTATTTTTGTATTTTTTTCGTTGATTTCCTGAAGTTATTTTCCATTCCCTACACACAAGCCATCAATAATTAAAGAATATTCTATCGGCTCTGAGATAATCAAAGCTAAAATATTATTTTCAAACTTATCTTTCAGATTGAAATTTATTTTCTCTTAGTGTTAATTATATGCACTGATAGATAAAGTGTTGATTTTTTGCCGATTACTTAATGATTCAATCAATTGGATAGTATTTTAATATTAAGACTACTCTATAATCAATATATGCTTATAATTAATGGTTATATATCTGAAAAAATCTGTCAAAAAGAAAACACGATTCATAAGACCAGAGCCGATGACCCAAAGCGCAGGCACTCATAGATAATTGGCTTTGCCTTTGAATTACAACGAAAAATGTCGACTATTTTGAATTTAATTTTAATAAATCTTATTATTAATTATAATTTATTCATTGCTATTAAGTGTTATTCAATGTTGTGTTTTAGGCGACAACTACAGCAGTGATGCTAAACGGGGGTAGTATTGGTAGTATTAGTTCATTGGCAACAAGTAATTCGTTAAGCCTTTCGTCGACGGCATTGCATACATCGCTTACATCGCATACATCGCAGTCAAACAGTTCCTCTGATTACTACACAGAAAGCTTACGGCGACGTAAAGTACATAAATGCGATTTCGATGGCTGTGAAAAAGTCTACACAAAGAGCTCTCACCTGAAAGCGCACAAACGGACCCACACAGGTATGAAAACCAATACATACCGATTCCTCTATCTTCACAACACATTATATAATATTCGCAAAGCATTTAAAAACCATTAGTTATGAAGATATTCATTGGATTTATTTGATTCATAAGTTTTAGAATTACAAAAAAAGTTTTTGAGTTTAGCCTTCAGTTTGAATTTCATGCGAGAAAATGAAAAATTTGTTTTTATTTTTATTGATTTCATATTTGATTTGTGTTTGAAATCGATTTCTGGCCAAAGCATAACAATCGCTCTTTTCATTCATAAATTAATTTCTCATTTAATTTATTAATTTTTTTAGTTGTGTTGAGACAGAGTTAATCTGTTTTTTCCTGATTATGTGTCAAATATAAGACACCCCAACCCCAACACCCATTTGTGGTGTGTTCTCTCGATTAAAATTTAATTTATTGCAGGAATAAAATCATATATTTTTCAGAATTAATTTATTCTATTATCTAATATCTGTAGTCATATCTGAAATATTAGTTTATATTATATTTGAATTAATTTAATGCTCAGAACAAGTGTTGCTCTCTTAGCACGTCTATAGACAATTGGGTCAGACTTTTCCCATTAGTCCTCATATTGTTATACATTTTGGACATACAATACACTGATTGCACAGATACTACACTAAAAATATAATTACAGATACCTGTCCTCCGATGTATAAGGGTATGTGTGCATTGGCCATATAGTGAAATTAGTAATACTTGACTCATATTATATAATACTGTAGTGTGAAAGCCCAGAGCCAACACCCTATCATCATATGGGGCTCATAGGCAAAGAGGTAGAGAGAAGTCGAGCACACATTGTGTGTCGACTATTAAACTGAATCCCATTTTATTGTGGGATTTTCTCAACTAATTTAATCTCATTTTTCTACTTTTCTCTTGACATCAATTTCTACTCTATTGCACAGTTCCTAACCTTTAATCAAAATATTTTTTCACTTAATTCCTCTCCATTCAAGTGAAATACACCTCCACTCCCATTATCATCTACAGTGCAGTAATACAGGGCTTATATCTCATTAGACGTCTAATTCATTTTCGGATTTTTGTATTTTTATTCTTCTCTTTCTATTTCTCTTCCATTCAATTCATTTTCCATTAATATTATTCTTATATATAAATTGTTATCAATTTTTTACGCCTTATATAAAGGGTTCGGACGTTTCAATTAAGTGAAGGGAAAGAATGTGATAAACATAAGCGAAAATATATTATTTCTTGTATAGTGTGTATAGACTTTTGATAATGAATAATATTTTTTTTATAATTAGTTTTTTCTGAATATATTAAGTATAGGATTGTTCTGTTGGGCGAAAGAATAGATCATTTTCCTCATCAGGTGTTGAACTGTCGATAAAAACAAAAAATCTATTTTATTCTAAATATAAAACAGAATAAAAAATCAAAATTTATTCTTATATTTGAAATTCATATGCATTCGGATTGTGTTTGAAAATAAATGAAATTTTCTCTAATCTAATGATGACTTATATAAAAATAATTAGAAAATGGAAAACAGAAATGAGATTCAAAGCGGAAGTCCGACACATATATAGTCGTTATTTAATTTTTTTTAACTTATAATTTAAAGTTTTGTTTATATCATCCAAAACACGATAACAAAAGATTTATCATTCTTTAAATGGTCTCAACTATATTCAATCCAATTCATAGGGTGTGGACTGAATGGAGCAATTGTGTCCAGATCATGTCCTCCTCCCCTATCTCTCATTTTTCTCATCCTATTCTTCAGTTTTTAATTTTTTTATGAAATTATTGTTACTGTGTTTTAGACCAGAATTAGAACTCTTTCTGTTTCGAGTCTAACATCACTTATAATGTAATGTAATATAAATTATTGTTTCAGAACTTCATAATAAGTTTACATTGTTTTCTGTATTCCGTTAGAAACACATTAATTATTATTGTTCTTATTGTTACATAATTTGCATTCAATTCACTCTATTATTATAGCAATGTTTAGACGTATTTTAATTATTTGTGACTATTATTAAAATAATTGAATTGCTTTAATAGCAGTTAAATACTATAGTAGTTATAGTTAAGAGTGAACTATAATAATTAAATTATTAACTTTTATAACTCAGTTCACAAGTATAGCCAAATATTTTGCTGAAGAAGTTTTTGGATTATCTGATAAGTTATGTTAATTAATATTATTTATCAAAAACTTGATATCAAATTCATTTAAATGAATTTTCTTCTCAAAAGATTCCTTTATTTTTGTTTATATGAATTTTTTTCATATCCTTTAATGAGAGAAAAATAAATATAATTTAGTATTTTTTTGTCATTTATTTATTATAATTAAATTTAACAAATTATATGATATTATAAGATAACTGTTCAGCTCTTCATCACTTGCTTTATCTATCTATCTGTCAATAAGAGTAATACTTTTTATCTATTTGAGCGAAAAGTTTTTTTCTGCTTGATATTGATTAGGAAAGCACACTCGAGGACAGTATTTATAATAAGAAAACTAATGATCAAATTAGCCTTTTTTTATTGGTTTCCTATTTTTATAAATGCAATTATTTAATGAGTGATTAATGAGATTTTAGTTGAAATTTAGCCAAAAGAGGAGTTCGAGTGACAAGTATTGCCTTTTTATCTGTGGTTTTAGTCCGGAATAAATTCAATTCTTATAAACGTTTTATTTATATATTTCCTCATTTAGTTAATTGAGTTAATTCTCTTTTTATTCAAACAAATTATTTTAGAAAAATAATTAAAGCTTTTATTTTTTTATATCATTTATTTTTGTTGAATATATTTAATTAACCACAAAAACCGTATTTTAGTAATTATTTTCTTATTTATCTCATTGTTTGAATCAATGCTTTTTCTTCTTCTAAATCTAAAACTGATTATAATTTTAAAGGCAGTTATTTTTGTCTTTTTTATTCGAGGAACTAATGAACAGAATTACAAATTATCAATACATTCGCATCAGATATGTTAGCCCAGAGATCCTGAAGCGAAATCGGGGGATTCCGGGGTACTATTGATTGTACAGAGATTAACATTAAAAGTCTATTAGGAATAGACATAAAATCAAACAAAGCTATTAATTGGTTAGTTTGACCTTTCTACATTTTTGATATATTCAACTGTTCCACTCTATATCCTTGTTCATTGATCCCCAACAATATTCCGCATCACTGTATGAGATCTCTTCTGCCAATGCATTATTCAATTTATATTTATTTTTATTTTTTTCCATTCAATAGCTATTCTTATCTTTATTTTACAAATATTTTACTTTAAGTTTAAATCAAAATTAATTTTTATAAAAATATTTCAAACGCCGACAGAATTTTCGTCAAAGAAATGTAAAAATTATTCCTTTTTTATCTGTCAGAGCAAAGGACATATACTCTGTATAATATGCTTGATATCCAATTGGACATGGGACATTCTAATATCTTTTTCAGTTTCATTCATTAATAGCCTTAAACCCAGTTTATTAGTGCATAAATTCAGTCCAGATCAAAGTTATCAAGCATAAAATTTTGCCGATTTATTACTATTTGGAAACTTCAACACTAAATGACTGTCAGAACTAAATATTAATATTTGAGCTCAAGTGACAATTTTAAAGAAAGCCATTTATTTCTTTAAACTGATCTACAGCTTAAGTGTCTCTAAAATAAATACTTTAATTGCCTTTTGATTTGATATCATCTCAAAAGGTCATAAGAAATACTGATTGTCAGCAAAATTCATATTTGAAAAAAATTAAAAATTTTTGATACATTAGGAAAATTATTTTTTTACATAACGTCTTCTTTTAGTGGCAAAAAAATTCTGTCCCAAAACTGATAATAAATATATTTGTCATTTAAACTAAATTAAGAATTTATATAAAAAAATTTCGATACATTACGAGAGAGAAAAAAAAAGTTAAGCGTCTGAGGGCTCAGACTCTGTCTTAAATGCGATAAAGAGTATGAAAGACCTGAAGAATATTTCGGACATAATCTTCGCATCGCTTCTAAATATTTTAATCTTTTAAGTCTATCTATGGTTCTCATGAAATGCGGTTTTTTTAGTGAACACTCACAGATCACGACCACCTCTGAGAGGACTGACTCCTAAAAAAAGGAACTTATTTTCTACCACTTGTTCTCTGTCTCTCAAATGTCACATAAAATAAATTTTGTTACTTAAGAGTAAATTTCATGTTTCGTCTAATTTATTGTTAATGATGTCTAAGTATTAAAGCGAATAAAAAAATCAGACAAACTATTAAATAGTTTTCTTAACTTAACTTTAAGACTAAGAAATTAAAACTCAATGCTATCTATGCTATCATTTTGCTGGCAATGCGTTTGCGTTTACATTACATTAATTGGTATTTTATTTATTTATTTTTTGTTTAAATATTTAAGATTTTATTTTCTAATTAATAGGTGAGAAACCTTATACGTGTACGTGGGAGGGCTGCACCTGGAAGTTCGCCCGTTCCGATGAGCTGACCCGGCACTTTCGCAAACACACCGGACAGAAGCCATTTAAGTGCCAGTTGTGTCAGCGCTCGTTCTCCAGGTCTGACCACTTGTCGCTCCATATGAAAAGACATTGACCCGACATACCAGACCTTCCATAACCATTAGGACATCCAAACCAATAAATATATAAACAATTTTGAAATCTATTGAACAAAATAAAAGAAAAAACATTTTTATTAATTATTAGAGAAATATATATAAAAACAAATATAAATTGAACTAAAATTTTATGAATTTATTTATGAAGAATAATAACGAGAATTATATAATAATTTGAATGAATGAATGCAACGCCAACTTCTTCACTACTACTCCCAGTGCTCTGTTCTGTAAAGTGGTTGTGGGCTGACTCTCATGTGTCACAAAGAAAAGATGTTTTTTTTTCATTATATATATTAATAAATTTCAAATTCAATTGGATTTGATTTTTTCATTTCCGAAACACTTCAACAAAACAACACAATTATCATGTGTTTAGACAACCAGTGATTTCCAGCCGTTAAGAGATTTCTTATAATATGTATTATATTTAAAGATTGTGTGAAAAGATATGGAAAACTAAAGTATAAGAAGAAGAATGAAAAGACTCTTTCGTTTTCTATACATATTTAATATATAATTATTATATGAATTAAAAGAATAATTGTTTTTCTTTTTATTTCTTGAATTTTAATTTTGTGGCAAAACTGTTCACTGAAATGCTCAACAATAATGAAAAAATAAGAATAAATATAATACAAACAAATAAAACAAAAAACAGGAACTCTTCTGTCAGACAAACAAAATAAACACAAAAAGTCTTTTGTGTTTAAACACTATTTTTTCTCCAATTTTTATCGAAGCAATTGATTGCTCACTATATTTGTTATTATTATTATTGTATAAAAATTTAACTGTAGATCGAATTATATTAAATGATTGATAAAAAGGCTTTCAAACTCATCAACGCATCAAATATGTATAAACCTATCAAAAACACTTCTGGGTCTTCCATACTATCCTTTATAATCTATTTTTAGTCTAATTTTTTTCTCTCTCATTAAACCAAATCCTATTCTCTATTAAAGTTTTTTTTTCTAATTTAACTTAAATTTTATTTTTATTGTTTGTATTAATAAATGAAAAGAAAGAAAGAAAAAAAAAGATTTTGAAAAACAAAATTAATTACAAAATTATTACAAAAAACTAATGCATAATATGATACCTGTTTTCAGTACAGAAAGAATTATTTGTGCCTAAAATTGAATGTCTTTTTCCACAAAAAAAAATAATAATAAAAACTATTTGATGTGAAACAAATCGTATGCTTTCCTCACTTTCTTATTGCAAAATACTTTTTACTTGACTTTTGAATTGCTTTTAAACAGAAATAAATTCAAAATTCATTTGAATTCCTTATTCTGTAGTTATAAATACAAACTTTAATCTAAGATAAGGTTTATATATATTCTCAAGAATTAAAACTATGGGTGCAATGAATATCAGCTTAAACTGTGAAAAAGTTTATTTCGATTGCATTATAGATCTTATATAACGGCTATAATAAAAATCTTCCACTTTTTCTACGGTTTATATCAAATCCTGTTTTGATTTAGTTTTAAATTTAATATAAATTAGTTTTAAAAATATTTACAAAAAAAATTGTAGAAAAAATAGTTATCTAAAGATAATCGTCCAGTGATACCTGTGCTGCCAAACCTGGGATAGAATATTAAATTGTATTTTGTCTCTAATTATTAATTAATTATCATTTAATCAAAGAGTGAAAACACGGCTATAAATGAAATAATAATAAAATCAATTTTCTTCGAAAAGATATTTGCATTTAATTTATATATTATTTGTTCTCTGCTTTCAATGAATTAATTTAACCTTTTCTTAATTTCGATTCTTTATTAAACAAGAACTAACTTAGCCAGGATATAATTTATTCTTGAATAGATTTTAATTTAAATAATCTGCAACACAGTTACTGTATTCAGTGGATTGGGTATGCATTAGCACTGACTGACATCTTTTGGCGCTAATCGACGTTAAAATTATAACTTTTCGGAAATAAAATAAAATAACGGATACTATACTGACATCTATTGACAACTGGTTTATCAAAAGTTTCTAAAAATATTTTAATGGTTTAATAATTATTAAAAATTGAATTAAAGCTTATTAAACCATTAAAATATTTTTAGAAACTTTTGATAAACCAGTTGTCAATATCTGCCAGTATACGTTATTAGTAAGCTTGGTCTGTTCACCATTCCCTGCACTATATGACAGTCACTGGATGCCATATATGATGAACCAGATCAGACAGCAAACATTACTATCGAATTCTTAATAGAGTATATCGTAAACAATTGGATGTGGATCAGTTCCTTTATTGTCGGGGGGGGGTGTTAAGTGGTAAATTGCTTGAGTATTGCATTAAAACCTAACCTGGGTTTGATAAAAGTTGATAAAAGAGTTGACAAATGAATAAGTATTGTGTTATACAATTGGACATCCGATTGGATTACAAACTCAATGCAACGTCATATTCAAAGCACAGGTTTAATGGCATAAAAAGTGTGTTATAAAAACAAATCCAAATAAGGACTAAACAGTGCTACAGTAGTCTAGTAAAGGCTAATTCGAAAGGTACTCCAGCACATATTTCTAATACTTTGACTAAAACATTGTGATTGTATCAACTCATGCATAGAAAGGGAATGTTTGCCATTCAATCATTTTTGTCTGCTTTGAGGACAGAATGTCTAATATTTTTGTTGATTACAAAATGTAATGATTTTTCCAATCAATGAATTGTATGAAACCTTTTATAACTGTATGTACTTATCGAATGCGCCGACTTTTGAAAATATGAGCCAGGATTGTAATATGCGAGTTACTATTATTCAAATTTTGAACTCAACCCAGGGCTGTTTAATTCAGCCTTTTTGGGGGTTATGAGCTCATCCCAGTTCACTTTTGCTCATCAGAAGTGCTCCGATTTCGTATACTTTATCGGCCAACCCGGATCAGTCAACAACTTATCAGTTTGAGACCACTTTCTGCCCCCGTATTAATATTCGGGTCATTTCTATTCTCAGCCCCCGTTCGCAGCCCTGTCTGATGTGACACAGACTGACGTAAAGGTCCAAAAGATCGCATCCAATCAATGCATACGTTATTGAGTCTGAAGTCAAACACAAATCGTCTGACAATCGTATGAATCGATTGATTGCAGAAATGGATACGAAATCATCGAAAGTGAAAGACATGAACAATAAGACAACTGATCTCTTGTCCGAAGAAGACAATCGACTCGTCTTCGAACTACTAGAGCCCAAGTGCACATCATTGGCCACTTCTGTGGTCAAAGTGCTGCTGTCGGCGCCCTTTGACCAGCACTGGCGGTTCGGCTCTGATCTTGTCGTATGTCTGGTCAAAGACCGAAGTCTTCGCTCGTATTTGGTTCGCATTTATGACCTGGATATCAGACGAATGGTTTGGGAACTGGATCTGAGAGATGAGTACGAATATGCCAGTCCTCGGCCTTTGTTCCACACTTTCGGCTCATTTCCGCTCTCAATGATTGGACTCAAGTTCGCCGATGAGGTTGAGTCCAATGCCTTCAATGGTATTGTCACTCAAAAGTTGAGGGAAAAGGAGGAGAAGAAGTGGAACATCCCTTTGGAGAACAACCAGAGGTTGAACGCAGCGAACATCGGGTCGAGTGGTGGCCAACACTCGGATCGGTCCCGACTTGTCGTATGCAACAGAACCCGCAGCTATGAAACAGCGGCCGAAGAGGCCAGACGTCGGTCAACAATGCCATCGGTGCCCACTATAACGGCTCCGCCGGTCAGCGCTATACCTAAGCCACCGATCAATTGGATCCGAAACCGATAGACAAGACTTGTATATCAATTGATTGACAAATGGATTGACTTTGAGTCGAGTCCACGATATAAGACATGATTTGAATCAAAACTTTTCCTAAAGTTTTTTATTTCTATTTTTGTTTTGTTTTTTCATTTCTTTTATTCTAATTTTAATTGACTTCAGAACAAAAATAATAGGATTTATATTATTCTTCAAAAGTTTACTAAAAAAACTTATTTTTTCAAAAACGAATACATTTTTGTTGCTATTTATGAATTCATTTACTTTTCATATCTTTAGTATAAATTTAATTATATTTTTGTTTTATGTTTAAAACAATTTAAGCAAATATTGCAAAAAATAATAAAATTAATTGTTTGCAAACATTTATCAATCAATTGATCATTAAATGTGAGTAAATTATAGACTCATTAATAATATTATTATTATCAACACTTTCTTTAGAAATGGATTATAGATTCGCTATCCCGTGTCCCCCACCACCCCAACCACCCACACCCAATTTGATGAAAAAGTAGAGAAAATGTTGAAAATTGATGAAAAATTAGAGAAAAGGTCTAAAATTGTTGAAAAAGTAGTGAAAAATATGGAAATTTGGTGAAAAAGTAGTGAAAAATGAAAATTTGATCGAAAAGTAGAGAAAGACCACTATTGTTCCGTTTAGTCAGATTCGGGTTCAATATTAACCATTGTTAATGCTGGCCACTTTTCTCTTCGAATCTGAACCTCGTTGTTAGTAAAGACCTTCTTTCTAGCCAAAGTCTATCCGGTTGTTAATAGACTCGCCGGGCCTTCCCTTCCGGGGAGGGCTAGGAAAGGACTGGCGAAGGCTAGGAAATGGCTCAAAAAGCATAGGAAATGGTTGGAGAAGGCTAGAAAATGACTGGAGTATTTTAGGAACGGGCTGGTGAAACTAGGAAAAAGCTTGCATAAGGTTCAGAAATATTTGCAACAGATTCGTAAATTATAAACTACTTCTATTTACTATCTAAGGTCACCAACTTTGATTCAGGGTATAAAAATGCTTTGCGTTGCTTATAGTGGCTCCAGAATTGATCAAGTTCAGCGAGTTGAACT
>JAQIWA010000506.1:0-30323 GCA_034693305.1 Eueremaeus valkanovi
CTTTGAGCGTCAAATGAGTTGACCGGTTTTATTATTTCTATTATATTGTTTTGAACACAACTAAAACATAAAAAGAGCATATCTACACATATCACGTGCTTCGTATAGCCTAAGCACGACTTACAGTAAGAATAAGTGAATTCAAAGATAAATATAATTTTAAAGATTTTTAAATTGATCTTAAGTTAAGATTTAAGAGATTCTGTTAATTAGTGGAAAATTTTGGAATTTGTTCTTGAATTTGACCGATTAATCACATATTCAAAACCACTCATAGCCTCAGGTCATAAAAGATGAAAACTCTAATAGAATATGATATCCTTTTCGCCTCATTATTATAGTCCAGTTCGCCTAAAAATATTTCGTTTATGACATTTATACTGTACTTGTAGTCTGTTTGGCACACATTTAGTCAATCATTACCGAAAGTGAATTTTTCGGATAAAATATTCTCTTTTCACATGACTGGTGTAAATCAAACTAGCACATTCTCGGGTTTAGCAATAATAGGCTAAATGAGACAGAACCAAAATTTTTGCATTCCTCAGATCTTTTGATAAAATAGCATTCAATTAGATCTTTCACTCAATTCTCTGATCGAAATTCAAAATTCTCTAATAATCTGCTTTCAGTTCAATTGGTTTTTCAATGATTTTTGTCTATTATTGCTATTTATTTAATTTTCAAATTAAAATAATACAGTATTTCACAGATATTAACATAATTTGTTTTCACATCAGTTTAATCAGTTCCAAAGCATCTCCGTACTTTGGCTCTATTGTTACTGTACATTCAAGCTTATCACCGGTTCAAATTTTAAGGTTTTATCAGATTATCAGTTGACGCGACCAACTTTCATCGTGGCTCACTTTACTATATTTGATTGTCGATGACATGAAATTATTTTTTTAATTTTTGTTCACAAATCACATTCAGAAATAATAAAGTTTACAAAAACTGGTATTTATTATATAATTTTGTTTAATGAATGTATAAATATTTATTCTTATCGTATATTTAAGTGAAAAAAATCGCAAACAATATTGAAAGTGAATTGAATTGAATGAATCACTGAATTCTGTGATTGAATATTGATTTCAGACATAAATTTTATTTTTAAAGCCTTGAAATCAAGGTTAAGGTTAAGATATTTTTTGCATTCAATCAACAATAATAATAAAGAAATTCTTGCGATAAGTAATAAATTCAGAAAAATAATGATAAAAAATATTGAATTGAAATAAATTATTTGAGTATTGAATAAAAATTCTTTGCAAATGTTAGAGAATTTCTTGGAAACATTTAAAAACTAACCCAGATAACATTTTATGATACGCTCAGTTCAAACAAGACATTTTCAAATTGAGTTTGCATTACTTGAATTGTGTGCCGAAGTCTGCATAAGTGGTCTCATAGTCAGTGGCGTAAATATCTCTGACTTTATTGTTATTATAATTTCTTTTGGAATATTCGTTCAAATTATCCGAAATATAAGATATATTTCCGTTCCGTCTATTGATGTTAATGGTCTCCACATTTGTGAAGTACTGCTGCCGTTCCAGCCATTTCTCGTACTCCCCGGGCGCCTCATCCCACCAGATCACGCACTGGTGGTACACATCCAGAATCGATACCCCCAGCCATAGACCCAATAGTCCACCGAAATAGCAAACAAACTCAACGAAAATCATTCGCGCCGTATGTGTGTATGTCGTGTCCATCGCATCCTTGCGTTTGATATAGAGTGTAGCGAAGTCTTCGTAGTCATGGGCTGGATGTTCACAATGCTCAGTGTCATTACATTCCAGTTCATTGCTATTGTAGTCTATATAAAAACTCTGTTTCTATACCTCTCGGATGGAATGGTTCGCCTCTGGGGTAGAAGAAGTCGTCGTCACTCTCAGTATCATTGCTGCCATCGGTTTCGTTGTCCCAAAATGTTTGTCTCACTTCATATCTGTAATACTCTTCATAGCAATTATATTTACACATTCCACCCTTGGTCCTGCACTCGGACTTCCTGGTACTGATATCGAACTTTAAATTGGTTGCACAGTCATCAGTTCGACTGTCATTCTCCGGACAGAACCTCAGATCCTTTCGCCATCCCTTTTGCCACAACTTTGTGATCCGATCGTTGCGACTGTGATTGAACAGACACTTGCATTTCCAGAGCATTCTCTCAGTGATACAGGTGTCCAGGCACTCGTACGTCGACTTGTATCTCTTCCACCTTCCCTGGTGCTCATACGTTCGACAATCTGTATGATAGGGCCAATTGAGTAAATGGGCGTTTGTTTGTGAGAATAATAAATCAAAGTTAGTGCCCGGCCTTAGGGCCGCCCTGTCCAGAGACACGACCGAGTAGATACCCCTCGGGTGGTTTATGATAGCGCCCACCTCAGGCTTGCCCTCTGGGTTCTCATAAGAGAATGGTTTGACGTCATAGACCATGTCTTTGAATATTTCAAAAGTAAACCTAAAAGAGGCGACGTATCCGAGTTGGGTATCGATTCTATACCAATCCCTTCGGCCCTTTTCGTCAGTCCTGTGGTGGTCATCGTCGTTGACCTGCGAGAAGAATGTCCAGCACACACCAACACCAACGGGTAAGTGCCAGAGAGGAGGGGAGAAGTCATAGCAATTGAGATTTTTTTGACCCCTTTCCTTACGCCAAATAGGATTCATAAGAAGTTTGCATTCCAATAGATCCTGGGGCTCAACCATGAGCTGCAACCACTGACTTATTGTTGAGTTCTCATAAGCTATTCTGCGATAACGCCTATAGATATCCATAATCTTCTCCTTCTCTGTCGTCTCATTGAAACCACTTCTTCCGATTTCTTCTGTGATCTGTGGATACCTTTTCTCTAACTTACTCTTCAGAATCATATTATACTTGTCCGTACAAATGGTCACTCCGGGCACATTGATCTCATAAGGCTTAGCGATATCTACTTTGACGACAGTATTGTATTCCAGATAAGTGGCCAAAAGCCTACGAGTTTGGAAAGCGAGTGCACAGAAGCTGAAGAACATTACGAAATGTCTGAACCGAACGCTTTTCAAGACATAGAACGAGAAGTCTTTTATCAGTCGGCGCTTCAGAAAGAAGGGTAGTTCCCAGAAGGTAGGCAACACCCGAGCCTCACTCGGCTCCATACTTAACAAGCAGATTCTTTGCCGATATTGATATTATTACAGATTATACTGAAAAATAGAATTTATTAATGAAATCAATATTAAAAATCTGTAATTATTATAATAAGAAATGAAAATAATTTTGTTTCAAATTATTTGATTTGAAATATTTTTATCATTTTTTTAGTTATTTGATTCGTATAAGTCTATAACTTTGTGATTTTGTTTAACAATTGAATCGTTTGTTCGCTACAACTCATATCTTATTTAATAGTTTTTAAATTAATTTATAAAAAAAACTTTTAATTCAGTTTTGAATTTTCTATATATTTCAGAAAACTTTAAATAAAACAAATACAGATCAGACTAATGCTAATGAAAACATGCTTTCACTTCAATAATAATTAATTTATAATAAAAACAAGAGATTAAGTCAAAAAATGATAGAAAAGTTGAAAATTGCACTTAACTACTAATCCAGATAAGGTTTTGCGAAATATATGCTCTATTTTTATATATTCATTAACCCATATATTGATCCGAAGTTTGAACAAGATTTGAGACAAGAGCTGATAATTTAAGCCTCAATTAAATGCATTTTCACTTTCAATGTCTCCTGAATTAGATGTCATGTAAACTGAAATTTAAAAATTCGATAAATTTATGAATACATGAATGAAGTATATTCAGGCAAAAACTTTTGATTAAAGAATAAATTAATCATAGCTTTCATTTCAGTGTCATTTTGTGATGGAGTCAAATGATAACGAATATTAATATAACGACAATTCATATGAAAATTACAAATCGATTGTTTGACAGTTGAATGCAATGTCGAAATGGTTTTAGAAAACAATAATGAATTTAATTAATGTTAAATCAATGGCAAATGTGGTCTAAATATTTCAAATTTTGTACTGGTCAAGGTAAGGTTAAATTATCTGGCTAAAATAGCTAAAGATGAAAATAATGGCCATAGAGCAGGCCTGGCAAAAAAAATTAAAATTGAACTTGAATATATACTTGTAATGTTCTATAAAAATGAAATCGGATTTCCCTTTGCACCTATGCCATAGACTCTGGCATAGAGCATGCAAGCACCAAGGTGTCATTTATTACCTTCGATTGAAAAGAAAATTCCATTTTTTCTATTAAATACTTTAAGTTTTTATAATTAATTTTTTCTTTTAATTATTTTATGAAAACAAATCAAAGGGGTGACCAGAGGTAGATTATTGTTCTATATTTAATTGTTGCACATTATTTCACTTATTATTGACTTAAGGCTTAATTGTCTTGACCTGGTCAAAAAGGTTTGGTCTCCTGGGGCGTCGATCACGATTAATGATCTAGGCCAAGGATGTCTGATTCGTATAGTTGACAAGTAAATCCACAAGCTGACAGATTCGGAGTGTCCAGGAGTGTCCATTGGGTATAATGCGAAAAATGACAATCTAACCAGGTTAAAATTCTCAAATGTTTTCATTATCTGCAACAGATTTTTATCGAAAGATTTTCTTTAATTGATTCGGTATATGAAAAAATAGTAATGAAATTAACGTATCATTTAATACTTACTGTACTAGTTAGTTCAAATTCAATTGGAATTGAGTTTCGGTTGTTGCAGGGTGCAAACTAAAAGAATTGAGTTATTATGAACAGACAGTAAATATTTGAAACTTAATGTAATTCTAAACCAATGCCTTATGTGTTCTGAAATCCACTGAATTCATGATCTCTTCGTTGACCTCTCAATGTGTGCACAACTAAGATCCGGAACAGTTATGGTACGAAAAAAGTGATGATTCTATGTTCATATCTGATAAAGAGAATAGAAAAGAACAATTAATTTGTCCGGTTAAAATCCTCGAAAATATTCGTATAAGTTATTGATTGATAAATAAAAAATTGTGAATAAATTGAATAAAGTATTCATTGTTTTTGAAAATCATTTTCATTAAATCCAATGCATTACTGACTAAAATACATTGACTTATAAGACAAATCAATCATAAAATTAGGCTTGATCATTATTATAATTTATTTATTTGCAATTACAGTAAGAATTTTTTTTAATTTAATTTTATTTTGTTTTATAAGAATATTTAGTTTTAAAAACAAACTCAGATATAATTAATCCGAAGTCCTATGAAATGGCAATTAAGAGATTGGCTATGCGTTTGAGTAGTTCTGCGAATTAACAAATAGTTTTGCCTCTCATTACCAGAAGTATTGACAAAACAATCTGAACGATAGATATTCAGAGAAGAAGAGGAAGAATATGTGGTCTTTTGTTTTTATGTGTGTCTGCACTCAAAACACTATTAAGACATTGATTCTGACATCCGATCAATACTTAAATTCTCGTATATCTGCAATCAATGGCTTCACTTCTCTTATGTCTTATGTTTTGTGTTGACGTAAAAGTTTAGTTAATTATTTTCCCTCTTTTTCCTCTTCTCTGCCATTCCTCTGATTCACTTGCATTCGCACAATCATTGTTGCAATCATTTCACACAAACAGAGACAGAGATAGAGAAAGAGAGAGCGAATCAACTGAATTAGAGGACAATAAATCAAAATTACGAAATCGTTATTAAATGCAATTCAAAACATCGTTTAGTTATTTGGAGGCAAACAGAGGAGAAAAATAAAGATAAATCTGAGAGAAAAAGAGGAGAAGAATGAGAGGAAAGCAGATCTATATTTAGAGAAACTTTTGAGTTTCTATTATATTCACTATTCATAAGCCTATAAGTCGTTTAATTTATATGCGTTTCTCCTCTTCTTCTCCTATTTTTTTTCTTTAATATTTATTTAATATAAGTTTATTACACTCTTTCTTCAAGTATAGAATATTCTGTTGTAATGTTGAAAAATTGTTATTAATATTAGAGATCAGATAAATAGTAGTTTTTGCCAAATTTGTCGTAAAAAAGCATTTTTGTGTTCGCTATTCATGTTATATAAAATTTGTAATACAATAATGTTCTCTCTTATATGTAATCTTGAATTATGATTGATTGATGAGGCCTTATGTGAATAATTTTTATGGCTAAACAACTTTAGCTTTTGTCTGGAGATGTGTTCAGAAAAAAATGGCAAACCATTTGACGATGCATTATATGGCGCACTCATGATCCAGAACAGTGTCTTCTCAATCAGAACCATTCACCCAGTTATGTAAGAAGTATTGTGCACATGAATCTAAATAAATCATAGAATAGATGTGCAAACAATTTGTAATTAATTTTATTTTTTAACGATATATATAATGCATTTGAATTGAATTTATAATTTATTCCATTCGTTGAAATTAATGGTTAGAAAAGTGTTATTATATTTGATTTCACTCTATTTGACTGATATTTTGGGCCATAAAGAAAACGTTGAGAACTTATGTATTGAGGAGTGAGTTTATGCCGACTTTTCTGAACGGCTAAAACAGTGATTATTTAAAAAAATTCAAAGCATTTTTTGAAATGAAGCCATTCTTTACTATAAGTATTAGAGAAGAAAAGTGAAAATGTTATGTCAGATCGACTTTCATTATCATACAAATGGCTATCCATTAGATTCGTGTAAAGATTTATAAGTCGTCGCAAATATTATTTGTCGGCTTTCTATTCATTAAAAGTCTTTTAGAAACTGACGTATGATATGAATGCAATTTAGCTTTTGCTTTCTGTCTGCTTATCAGATAGATGACAATCAAAAGTTTGCTTGAATAAAACCTAGCAGAGCTCATATTTATGTTTAATTTCAAACAATCGCATTGAAAGTTAAGCTTAATTTAAAATTCAGACAATATATTAAAGAAATGAAATGAAATTAATTGAATTGAATGAACGGTTTTATACTTCAGATTTGAATCCTTTTTTATCCAGATTACTAATTATCAAAAACAATAATTATGTCTCGATTTTTATCATTGCATTTATGTTCTCGTAATTTGTTTTGATTTCTATTCGTTCAGTAAATTATCCGAAAGATTATTATCAAAGAATAACTTTATATATAATTTAATAAATGTCTGCTTTCATAATACAGATGTCTATTATACCCTGGAATGTGCAGCGAAAGCTCAATTTTATTTCACTTGATTTAATGACAAACCGCCGGAAAATCAATACTTTCTGGAGATCTGAAGGAAAATAAAATTAAATTTGATTCATATGACTGTTCCTAATGTTAACTGATTATCAATTAATAGTTTATCAAATCTTATATATTTTCATATCATATGAAATAACAATTTATCAAAACTAACGAAAAACTATTTAACAATACATAAGAATACTTGAAATTCTTGAAATATTATTTAAACTCAAAACATATGCAACAAAATTATGTCTTCAGTAAAGAAAAAAAAGATAAAGTATTTTCAAATCATAGCATAAATAATATTATAGAATAAGAGTATGAGAGAAGTCATACGCAAATCGCTATTCCCTTTGTTGCTCGTACACGTTCAGGGAGAAATAAATAAATTGATTTTATCAATCAGAGAAAGATTGTTTATAAAGAGAATAAATAAGTGTTTTTTCAGATTTGTTTTTACTTTTCTTATTCCAGTCCTCTATTCAGTGCAGTCTTTGTTCGGCCGACAAATCAAATGATATTCGCCGACAACAGAGAAGAGGAGAAGAATAAGAGGAATATATATTTGTTGTATAAATTGTTTTTATACATACATTGATTTGTTTGCAATTTAGTGAACACAACAAAGTATTTCAGCATTTCATCGATGCGTAAGCACACGATTCTTCAAACGAAATGCTCATTAATAGTTGAAATTGAATTTCTTGTGCCCTTTTCTACCGGCGCTTATATGAAGAGAACAATACAATTCAATACTGAATTTTTATACACAATTTTTTTTGCCTTCAGATTCTGAAGTTTAGAATAAACATTCTGAATGTTGAGTTGATTTTGTTTGGCTTTCCTCCTATACATCAGTCATACATATTATACGTATAGAATACACAACTATTCAATTCAAATGAGATCTTTTGATTCATCAATACATTGAACGCTAGACTTAATCATTTGATTTATATGTATTCAATGGAAATAAACACACGATTCAGACCTTTTCTGTTTATTTTATTTTATTTTATTGTCTCTCTAATCAAATAAATGAAATTAAAGCTGATTTTATGAATCGATACTTTTTATAGAAGTGTAAGTCCGACACAAAAATCTGGGTTTAACTCGTTTCTGATAAACATTGAAAAGATTTGAAATCGAAAGAGATTTATGTTCTTATATAGCATTCAATTTTTTTTTACTTTACTTGAGTTAAGGATAAAATTGAATATGAAATGTCACCTTGAACTATTCAAAATATTTACAATATATTATTGGAAGATCAATTAAACAGTTTAAGCATGGTAATAAATTATTCAAAATTGTTATGATCATAGAAATCATGCCATTATTACAGTCTATTTCAGATGAAATTGTGCCATTGATTCACCTTGCGCACATCCATACTATATATTGTTAAAGTTGAAAATTTTAAGTTAAATTGCTTTATAGAAACATTTTAGTAGATATCATGAATGGTGATCACGGACATTGCTGATATACTGTAAATCGGGTCCAGCATAAGTTGCATTTATAGCTTTGGGTGACATTTCATTCCATTTTAATAATAAATTCTTTGCTTTTTTTCTTCATCTCTACTCCGAAGTCAAGTCAATCGCATTTAGTAATAGTTTACGCTTTTCTGAACCATTCCAATAGTAGACCAATAAATGAATGAATCACTGAATTGATAGATGAAATACGAGTTTCTTATTGATCCACACAATAGAAGTCAGTAAAGTATTTATGCGATTCAGTCGTATAGCACGAGAGATGTGGCGAAAAATATTATATCTTTAGTTAACACGAAAACAATTATTCGGATTCAATAGTTGACTGTTTTTTGTGCACAAAATTCTATGGTATCTGCGTATGGATTGCATTGACTTTTCTGAGCTTTGATTCACTTCTCATAGTTAATGATTTGATATAATTCATTCTGAGCTCAACGCCAACTCTTTGTCTCCCAAACCATACAATTTATATAACTTTTATCTTTGACAACAAATCTACTGAAAAGAATTAGAGAAGAATATGGCTTTGAAATATTGACAGTCATATTGATTTGAACAAGGCAATCTGACAATCTGATTATCTGACATGAATGCTTCTAAATCTGAGCAGTGATCAAAATTGTGTTCTTTTATAAATTGCATACACCAACTTTTGATCCACTATTAGTCTGTCTGTACACTAGATTCACAACTGTTTAATTGTGCCTGACTTTTGATCAATTATAGAATCTTTTTGATCCCAGTGTAAGAAAATATCAACTGGTCAAAATAAAAACCATTCGAATAGTTAATTATTGGTTTCACAGAATTCAATAGAAGAAAATTTAGATAACTATACATATAATTCCTAATCGTCTGATGAATAATAAAAATAATATGTTTTCTCAAAAACAATATTTTTAAATAAAATATCAAAATCTTTACATACATATGGAAACCGAATAATAATTTTATAAAAAATATTCCACACTTTGGATCAATTGGTAGAAATATAGAATTGATTTGAACGGATAACTTATGAATTGGTAAATATTTAACAAATGTCTCAGCATTTATGCCTGTACAGTGTATGTACCCTGCTGCTAATCTTCAAATGAAATGTTTACCTACATATGATTTTGCAATCAATTAATGAATTGGTTTGACCTCGAGTAGAGTATAACAAAAAATTTCCAACACATGTGATAAGAATTTTAATATTTAGGAGAATAAAAGACCTTTATTTTAATCATTATCAAAAGTTACCACGGGGTACATTTATTTTGTTCTCCGAATTAACAACATATTCTTTAATAACAGTGTAGTTTTATTTGTTACCGTTGGAGCGCAATATCGGATAAAATGATTGGTTTCTATAACTGTAGTCATAATGTATAGAATCATATGATTCCTAAAGACGTTTCATTCCTTCGGGAAATCAAAATTTGAAAAATAATGTTTTGGCCAAAAAAATATTTGTTGTGAAATCAATTTTTTGTTATCTCCTATTCGTAAATGTCATCCAATATTTTTTGGCTTTAATTCAAAATTAATTAATCTCTTAATCAAATAGATTTAATAAAATACAACTTATTCTTCAAAATAAGGAATTCTATACTAAATGCCAATAATTTTCAAACTGTTTGCTCGAATCTAATATTTATTGCATTTGTTATCAGGAAATCATGTCATTTGTGTTTGAATTCTGACTCTGTAATGAATTATTCAAATCTGGTTTCGATTATCCTTAAAGGGATGGCCTATGGATCAGATCATAGGATGAAATCAATTCTAATTTAATTCAAAGACTTTTTGCTTCTGAAGAATAAAAAAAATATTTAAATGGTTACCGAAAAACAAATTCATTACTCTATACTCTGTATGACAATTGAGAGAAATGTTTTTCTATAAAACTTTTATATTTGATTCCATTCCTGTATTGCTTACAATAGAGTCAATCCTTCTATAGTCTGACGAGAAAATGAAGTTCTCTTTTGAATAAAGATTTAGTCTTTTCTGAACATATAATCAAATATTGTCCGTCAGATAAGTGGAACCAATAATAAAATCAAATGCAAAGAGGAATGCAATTTCATTAAACGAATTATTCCGATCACTACGTGTAAGCAAGGAATCTTTTCTTGTCGTTATAGCGTTTCTAGCACCAACCCCCTTTCGGGGGACCCTACTGAGCCTCTGGGATTACAAGCAGTGTTTTTACCTTGCGGTGTCGGTGTGGCCAATGCTATGCGTCTGAGACTTTTCAGGACAGGTGACGGGTCCATCAAAACCACCAAATCTTGGCCCACGGGGTCAAGGGCTCGAACTCCAGCTCTCCAAGTGAAAGTCGTGCACTCTAACCAGTGAGCTATTGAGGCGCTCTATCAAACTTGTTTAATAAGTTATGTTTTATCAGTTAGAAATTAATAATTTCAAATTATCCTGGATAATTTTTATTAAATGAAGAAAATATATATCAATTAAGAATCTAAATGTCGATATTTGGACTCAAATATTATATTATGCACTCATTGACTCAAAAAAGTATATTTCAGATGTGCTATATACAAATTGCTTGCTAACAGTGATTTAACTTTTTTCATCAGGTTAAAGCCAGATTAGATTGACTACTTGAAAGAATACTTGTGCATAGAACCGTTTGAACATCCTTGTTTTCTTTGCTTTCTTATTTTAACAATGATTTATGCAAACCAATGACACATTTAATGTCGTTTTGGGTCAGACACTCATTCATCTTATACGCAGACAAATACAGAATTGAAGGCAAAACTCAAACTTTTTATAACACATCTATTTTTCGCGTTTCTATAATTAGCGCTGAAATAAAAAACATTTCATTTTTCTTGTGTATACTCTCTATTAGCTCATCGATAAAAGGGTTTCAAATTCGCCTTAATTTCAGTTTCCGCTCCAAATCTTTCTATTTTTATGAATTTTCACTTCTCTTGTGTTTAAACTGATCACTGATTCACTGACTTTATTACAACTTTGAAGTTTATAAATGCTTTTATAGCTATCATATTATTTGTTCAGTTCATACAGTTATATAAAGAAGAAAAGCCTTTTAGAAAGAATTTTTTGATAGTTTAAAAGTATTTTATAAAAAGTGTCGAAATTAATCGATACTATACTAAACATTCTATACTTATATTGTGTTTGAATAGAAGTAAACATCTGTTACTCAAGTGATAAGAAATTTATAATTTATTGCCAATCAATGGATAATAATTATAATGAAACCAATAATTCTAATATCATATGAATTTATTAATGACATAAATACTAAAAGATTTTATTCAATAATTTCGTTAATTACTATTTTTTCATATTTTCAAATTGAAATATCCATTAAAATGTCAATAATTTATGAAATATGTAATTAAAATCAAACATTTATTAACCATCTATACATTAATGGCATTAAAAGTATTGAAAAAGTATAAAACTGAAGGATAACCAAGGAATCCAATTCATACTAAACCCATCGTAGAGCTCTGCATTGATTTTAATCAGGGTTGTTTAGAGCAGAGCTCACTTGTCAATAAAATATGAAAACTTAGATTTGAAAAAGAATTGTTTCGTTAAAAAAATAATGATATTTGAAGTTGAATCGAGAGATGGATTTCCTCTAAGCATATCATTAAACTACATTTCATATTCTCCATATATTTATTCCTTTCCTAACAATTCATTATTAGTATTCACTGTCAGATTTGTCTGTAAAGCAAATATTGATGTATTCATATTGAATAGATTCGGAACAAATTTATTTCTAAACGCATTCTTCAGTTTGGATACGAATAGAAACAAATATCTAATTAATAGCAAAAGAAAGCAAACATTTCTCTTATTCGCGATTCTATTGGTTTTGTTTAGAAGTTTTTGTTCCGTAAAACCCAATGAATTGAAGTGAGAATAGAGAGAGAGAAAGCCTAACAAATGATTCATTGATAGGAACATAACAATTATACAAAAAGGATTGTTGTGTTTCACTTCCAGAAGCCATACCTCAATGAATACGAAAAGACAGCAGAATTGCATTTTTTAAGTTTATGTTATAAATAATAGCTTATAATCACCGAAACATTTAGAAATACAAACACCCCATTCATCTCTCTCTCCTGCTCTCTCTCTCTCTCTCTCTCTCTCTCTCTCTCTCCCTCCCTCTCTCTCTCTCTCCCGTTCCTTCGATTTAAGTTTGAGTATAAAGTATTAGGTCTTATATATAATTAATTGATGAAAAGTGTTGTTAAATTTCACACAAAAGGATATTAAAGCAATCAATTGCAGGTCAGGCACAATGGCTTCTGCGAGCAGATTCACCTTGATTTATTAGCTATATGCTCAAGTTAATATTTATCAGTTGTTTACATTAGGTTGCAAAGGGAGGAATAGATCTAAAACGACTCTCATATCATCATTAAACAGAAATCTTACTGCAGTTGAGTCAAGATTACTAACAATTGTTATTTCATTCGTATATTTCCAACAATTAATACCTTTTATAAAATCGATTCAATCCATAATCGATTAATTTATAACTACAGCTAAATCTCAGGATAAGTACGAAGAATCGAACTAAAAAGGTGAATGTACACTATAAATGACCTCTATTAAAAAAAAGATTAGCTTATGTTTATAATACTGGGTTCTTTATAAGTTTTTTAAATCAACTGATGCTGACAGTAAGGCTTTGAATAAAATTAATTTCATTTTTTTAAATTAAATTATTAATCGAATTAAAGGTTAAAGATAAATAATGTGGATCAAATTACTCAAATTGTGCTCACATTAGTTCATTACATTGCACTGAAGATATGTTTGAGACAGATAGCGATACTTTGCTTCAATTCTTAAATCAATATTATCTGTAAATGACATCCGAATAGCATTTGAAGACATCTGAGAATATTTCGGATCTGATTCACACAATTTGTTTAGTACTGTATATTACAAGTATTTTCAATCTACATTGCTCATTATTCTTACCGGATATGATTTATGAATTCAAACATTTTAATGGATTATCTGGTTTACCCGAATACTCTATACGAATAGATTTGAAAATCTTTTCTCTTGATATCTGAGTTGACATACAGAGCATAGAGTGGTATAGAGTGGAGAATACAGTGAAACGCCTGTAGCGAACATCTGAACGAAACAACATTTTCATGTTTTGATGCATTCATCACAATATTTATGACTTCGATATTGTATTGAATGCCGAAAATTTCTGCGAACGACACAGCAATCAATGGCCATAACAATTGAATTTCTATATATGTGCTAACAATTCAATGCCTTATTATAAAACTCTTATTCACTCTCTTCTCTCAATCGCTCTTCTCTTCTATTTTGTGATAATTTTCTGAATATAAATCATTTCATCGCTTTCTCTACAACTCGTTTACATAAATAGATTTGCGACGACTTCTATTGAAATTCAATATTTTATGCATAGAATTAATATATATTTCTCTAATTCCCCCGAATAAAATAAAATATTAAATATATTCACTACAAGTTTCTTCTCTTTAGAATAAATCATGAATTTGTGACAAAAATTGATTTTTGGTTGAAATGAGAAAATTTTTGTAGATTTTTACAGTGAAAATGAGAAGAAGAATAAATTGGATTTGATCTACAGAGTTAAGCATTCATTTAAATTATTTCATATGATTTATGACCTGAATATTAAATTTCACCACTTTTTACAATACAATACAAAAAACTGTCTTAACTTAAGGTTAACTTAACTCTGCATTGAAAAAGTGCAGACTTTGCATGAATTCATGTTTCATTAGATCAACGATCAAATTCATATTCAAAGTCATATTTACACAATATATTATTTTTCAGTCTTTCAATATTTTTTTGGATGAAAGGCTAACTTTAAAGCAAATATTAAGTCTTTAAAAAAGTTTGAAAGAACTCATTTAAAACTTTTATGAAAAAATGTTTAGACATGTCTAACAATAAGCGCTTCCTTTCGTTGTTCACAAATATTATGTTTTGAAATTTTAGCAAAAAAAAAAGAATCAGCCAGGCTACATCATGAACGAAAATCAATCAAGATTAGACGAAGAAATAAATGTAGAAATTATTTTATATTTGTTTCCATTCATTCAATTTGACTGCAATTCCATTGATAGGGAAGGCATTAAATAAAAGAGTTATCACTTAAGCTCTGTTTGCTTTTTAAAAGCGAAAACAAATATACTTCTCGTCAGTAATGATGATATTTATAATCTATGAAGAGATAAATCAACAAAAAGAATATTATTGTTTAGCAAATAATATGTGAAAGAATGGGATACAAAGTCAACACAAGTTTATGTGCGAAACAATTAATATTGTTTTAGATATACTTTACTCAACTGTTTATAGCCATAGATACAGAATAACTCTTATTGTCGTTAATTCTGTGTTCTATTGGACACAGAGAGCAACAATCGTGGGCTGAATCAAGTAATGTGTGAGTGAGAGGACACGGCTATAGAATAGTATCTGAGTTGTTAAGTAAAGAAATGCTTATCTATTGATGCAGTGCTACTATTTTGACGCCAAACATAAGGAAAGGATGAGAAAACTGATGTCCAAATTGTAAGTACCCGTAAAAGTAAATACACTTCTTTCCACTCGTTTTATATCTTATGATGAATGATAACATCAGGAGATAGATGTGTCATACAATCGGGTTATGACTGGCATTTGGACACAATTGCAGTACAACAGTAGTACAACAGCAGCACAACCCTCACAATTCAAACATTACTACTTTTTTAGTTACATTCCTTTTAAAACCAAAAGACAGACAGAAAAACAGAGGAAAGAAAGAAAATATTGATTTTCTGAGCTTTGCTTTTCTCTAAAGTATTTTAGACGTTATATACACAGAGTATCTATGGATAGAAGAAATCGTACATTCCTTGAGAAAAAATTATTCTATTTTTCTTAAAAATAAATTTTTGTTCATTTTTTTCTTGAGCTTCCGTTCAATAAACACAGTTATGATATACAGCTATAAAACTTGGATAACTCGAGGCATCAGAACTTATGCTATTCGCTGACAGTTTACTAATACATGTGCTCATAACCCGTTAACAAAAAAAAGTATTATAGTCCCGGTTCATTTGGATGACTGGTCAATACCAGTCTATGCAATCAGAATAAATATTTTTCAAATTTCATAACAATTTTTATTATTCTTTTATTTTTATTCATTAATTCAATTGTTTCTGTTTTTTGTAAACTTTTTTAGCTTTACTTCAAATATAATAAATAATAATTTAATATTTGTTTTGTTAGTTTAGGTGTTGTTATGTTTAGACATTGGATGGAAATATCTGTTCGATTGCGATAAACACGAGAATTGCATCGAAAAAAAAAGTTCAATTCGTTTATCAGTTTTCACTTTTATTAGGCCTGACGTCCGAAATCTCTGTTCTCTCTCAGTCTCTATATCTTCAATCATCTCATATATTCTGTGTTAGTCTTCTGGTTCTGTATATCCTTATAAAACAACATCACTTGTGTCGCACAGATTTCGCGATAAGATATAATCCATAAGAGCTGTGTATAAGAAGGCGTACTCTTCCTGTATGTGAGGAAAAAGCAAAACAAAAAATATTATATTTATATAAAAAAAATTAATGTAATTTAAGAAGAATTGTCAGATTATTTTCAAATTTGTTGGAACTTTTATGCGAATAATATCTTTCGTTTTACTCGTTTTTTTGTTGCACTAAAAAACTTATTCATCATTTAGTAGTGATTTTTGCGTTTTTTCCTTCTTTTTTGGTTTTTTTGAGGTTCTGTTCATTCATTCATTATTTATAATCTCTGTGAAAGCTATTCACTGTCTGTAAAAAAGTTTAGTTTAACTGAAAGGAAAACTATATTCTCCGCTCTCTTAGTCTTTATTTTTGGTTGTCTTGTGTCTGACTTTCTATTGTTATTATCATTTTTTGATTAATTTAATTCATATCATGTTTTTATGTCTGTCTATTCGTGTCGTGAGAATAATCATAAAACGAGAAAATAGTATAAAATATTAAGAATAACGAAAAAATAGATAATACGGAAACAGAGAAGCAAAGGAAAGAAGGAAAGGGATAGAGAAAGGCTAAAGATCTGTCATTCTTAGAGCGCATTATATAAATTATTGGCTTTTGAGATGTGCCACAAAAACACAGACATTTTGGTAGAAATAACTATCGAATCATATATTTGATATATACTCTATTTTTTTATAGAGAGATAGGCAGTCACCCAAATAGGCTAGGTTAAATCAAGCAAGTATTGATTGGAGCAAAGATAGAGACCAGACAATTGCATGCATACAACTAGATATTAATAAATGATTTTGACTCAAAATTTGTGTTTTAGAAAATGAATTTTTATAATATTTGTCTAATAATACATAAATGAATGAATTTATTGATCAGTTTTACTGACTTAAGAATTTAAAAACTATTGCACAGAATTGTATGGATTGTCTGACAAAGTTATTTCTACTAAAAACTAATCTTCCTTGCTAGTTTGGGTAGTTTTCCAATGAAAACTAAGTTGAACTCAGCATTAATTTATATAAAACCCCCTGAAATGAATGGTCAGAGCTGACTCTGATATATTGCACCCGTACTGTACAGTACAGTATATATTATATACTATACTATCGATAAATGACGAAAACATAGAGAGATGTGATATAAGAGGTAAGACATGAGACACCGAAACATAAGACTTACGAAGCACTGAAAGGCCGAACATCTCTGTAATTTGGTTGTGCGCGCCGTCTGAAAGATATCGACTCTCTTATCGACTTTAATTTGCTGAATAAGACTGAGCAACGAAATAAAAATACTGGTTCTCTGAGATCCGTTCCTACAGTGGACTAGGATTGGAGAATTGGTTGAATGGTTGTGCGTTAGCACTGTTTCGCATAATTCAATTAAAGGGAATGTCGTCTCCGGTATAATCTGATCACTCCATGAATACAATTGATAGAGTGTTACGCTGTGTGCCGGCGGACTGTCCGTCACATACGACAGCTTCGATACTTGCAATTCGAGTGTCGATATGTGTTGTGAGCACTGGTCAGACTCGCGCCGCAACTGTTTGATCGCGTAATTATCATAAGTAGATTCGGTTGAAGACCAGTAACAGAAATCACTGCTTTGTGACAGCATTACGACAGTCGACACATTCTGCTCGTATACCTAAATGGGATAAATGCAATCCATACGACACTAATAGTAACTGTCCAATGACTGTAGCGCTATGACTGCCAGAGCAGCCAATTTTCATACCATGCAAATGAAGTCTTTGAGTGTCGACTCGAGGGGGTCTTGAGTTGCGATGAATGTCAGGTAACGATCGTAACCCTGAATAAGAAAATGTTTCATTCAATTCAATTATCTGAACAAATATTTTGTACAAAAAATAGTTTGAAGTGAAGTGACTTTGAATTAGACGAAAACATTGAACGCCTGTAAAGACACTTTCCAGCAATGATTAGAAGAACTAATTGTTTAGCTATTATTGTAGACTCTCACTGAACAGAGTATTTCATTGAATTTAGTTTATATATCATTGAGAGTTAATTTATTGAATTTAAACCAAATTAACTCAATTATTGCAGAGAATGAGCGGAAAAATAATTGAAAGTAATTAAGAATTATTACCTGAATTAGAGAGGCATTGATATATCTGGACTCGTCTTCATCTATACTTGTCGGCAGTATTACTCGATTTATATCGTCTGTACATAACATCAAATATATAAAATCGGAATGAGTTATACGACAAGCAATAGACTAAAAATGTTAGTCTATTTAGTAATTTAGTGTATGTCATAAATTGTGTGCTCGGATTAAATCCCTGATGAGAATGAGTTTGTGCCAGAATTTGCTATATTCTTAGATTGACTCCAATTATGCAATTTTTGAGCAAATAATATAATTGACCCGATTGTGAAATGTGATGACTTTTAATATGAATTCTAATAGAAATTGATGTCTATCTGAATCAAACAAACTTTAATAAAAAACTGTCTGATTTGCTCCAATTCCATCGGAGGTGAGTTTTACCCTTTCAATGTGAGTCACGATTTTTGGATGACATGTCTCAACTGAGACCTGAAGATGTCCCCGAGGGAAATCGAGGTCTCCCTGGCAACCCATGCATATCATATTTATTGGATGAGCTATTAGTACAGAATTAAATGACTTGATTCCGGTTTCTTATCGTATTTTTTAGTGATAAAGAATTTTGTGGTTAAAAGAGTCAAATAATGAATGATATGATATATGAAAACGAGCCAAAAGATGAATCAATCTTAGAAATGGGTCATAGATTAAGAAGAAAGTTACATTTATCAAACCATATACAGTATATGTTGGGAGAAATTTAATTATTAACAAATATATTATAACTTATACTGTTATTTAAGACCATATAAATTAATGAATTAATTTTGTGCTCAAATATTTTCACATCAACTTTGATGGTTCCGATGGTTCCGATTCCGAGAACTATTAATTAAGTATAAGTTTATACGATTTGCCAGAATTTAATGAATTATTTAGTTTGAATATAATATAGTTTATCCGAACGAATATTTCTTTACTTTTTTTGCATTTTATTTAATATAATTAACTTTTATTTCTTTCAATTAATTTAATTTCAACTTCAATGTGAAACTCGTTTTATTCTGAATATTAAGTTACAGTTAAGCTATCAAATGTCATAAAGTAGAGACCCAGGGTCTGCATCTCTTTGTATAAGTTATAATTGAAGCTGAAATAACTGATTCTTCCTGTCATAGCCTATGTGTTCGGATAAATAAGCGGAGAAGGATTGGTAAATACAGTAATAGTCACCCTGACACTTTTTAATCTCCTTATTTGCTTAGAGACGGGTATTTGAAATCAATAAACGATACGATCAAATGGATGGATCATTTGATCAAATCTCATATATACTGTATTTCTATATATTTTCGGGTTATTGTAGAAGTCATTCAACAATAAGTTTATTCGAGTGATGAGTGAATCAAAAGTCTTCTCTAAGTATTGGCTTTTTTGCGTATTTGCGTCAAAAATATTTACTTAAGAGAGAAGTCATATTCATTGAGTGCATATAGACTTTGATATCTGTGTTATATTTGCACTATTCCTATATTTCTATATAAATATTGGCCAAACTATGGAATAAAGATCTAATGTCTGTCACTAACTGTTAGATTCAATATTAACAGATGTGCTAACAGTTCCAGTGCTAGAGAGCGGTCAAAGATCTGCTGAATGTCTCACTCTATTCACATATTCTTACTATTAAATTGAATTCAATGTTTACCCCAAAGCTTATGCTCTGAAAAATTTATACTTTTATTCATAACTTCAAAAATGTAAATCAAATCTAAAAATCTGTGTCCTTTCAAATAGATTTAGACAAAAAATATCGATTTAGTGCCAAATGAAAGGAATTCTCGGTTCGAATAATGTTTCCCAAAGCAGACCATTGACTCACTTCCTGAGTGAATGCACTTTTAGCCAATGGTTTTCACTTTTCAATAATACTGTACTATATTCTAGTGAATGCTGTCGTTTGAGCGCTCATTAAAACTAAAGTATTTCTTCAAATATTTCAACATTTTTTGACTTTCTGTCGCAGAGATGCGGAAAGGGGTTTAAGTATAATGACCCGGACACTTTAATAGCAACACAGGTAAGTTTTTTTTATCGTACGGTCTTGGTCTATGATAATAAATTGTTTATTTAAACTGTCATCTTTTTAAACTTAGTCAGCGGCAAGATATCTCAAGTTGATCAGCTAGGGCTTCGTCCAAAAAGTGCACTGGTATTGAATAAATGACCTCTCTTAGAGTGACATTCTCTAATTTCCTCTTCCCTAACAGTCTGAGCCCCCATTAAAGTTAATGCCATGTGCTTGCTTATAGCAAATTCAGCAGTGAAGTGTGTATTCAGGCTACTTAATAAAATAGCTGGCTATTCATCATTTCTAAAAAAATCAATTATAATATACTTTGAATAAAAAAAAACTATGAATTCTATTGTCTATTATTTTCGTTAATTCTGTTTTTAATTATAATATTTTGCAAAAACAAAATAAAAGCGAATAATCATATGTTTGAACTGAACTGAACTGAACAAAGAGAAAGTGAGAATCAAAATAAAGATCTTCCAACTATTGTCTGAAGAATTGGTTGAATTAATTTACTCATACATTGTGTTCGTAAAGCGATTAACGATGACTTACAGGGAATTATGTGATCGAAACGATTTTTATGAACATTGTCTGCCATTAATGCGTATTCACATGATTTCGGTTCATCTATACTGAACTCAAGTCTCTATTATATAAGGAATACAAAAGAAGTGTTTGTATTAAATATTTATAAATAAGTCCATAAATATTGAGATCACTTAAGATATAATAACATAATATAGAGATTGAAAATAATAGGATTAAGACTTACATCAAACTGAGTATTGAGAAGATTCACGTTATCTATCTGTTCCTCTACTATTTGCTGGTAATAATTTTCTGTCGGAACAAATTAGAAAATATCACATTAGGAGTGCAAACATTAATAATATTAATAACAATTTCTTAAAACAAATAATTTAATTTAAAATATTCGTGTTAAATGAGGCAGGTGCTATTCGAAGCTCCCCTTTGTTCGCTTAGAAGACAAATGGCTTAATAAAATCCATTAAATTTTCGGCGAAAAATATCGATTAGTTTCTCATTCATATAAAAACAAAAGAAGTTATGTTTTGAAAACTTCGCAGAAATATATTCATAGATTTCTTGCGGAAATCTTGTTTGAAGTATCTGCTCTCCACTTTTGCAACACTGGTAAAAGCCCTTGCAAAGTTGAAGAATATTCTGCAGCTCTACATCTGTGTTGTCTTCCATTAACTCAAAGATATTCTTCATTTAGACATTGTATTTATGAGGCGTTCAATGCGAAAATCTATGGCCTTTTTGTAGCGATTTATAGTCTAATAAATATCTATATATAGACTGAAATACAATACCTGTTTATTCTGTGTTTAAAAATATAAGTAACCCGTACCTTTTGGCGAATATTGATTTTTATATAGAATTCGATACAACAAAACGTTTTTAAAAATTCATGTTTTGGTAAAAAAAAATTCGGTACATATTATCAAAAATTTAAACAAAAGAATATTCTGAACATAATTATGGAAAACAAAAAAAAGTGAATAATTATTCATTAATTATTGAAAAGAAATGACGGAAACGTTGAATTTGAAAGCGTTTGAAAGCACTTCATAATATTTACGGATAATTTACAAATCATATGCAGAACTACAGAGACGTCAAAAGTGGTCTCTTTTAACGACTACTGCTTTAAAGTCATGGCTTATTCGTGCGTAAACTTAATCAGATATACAATAATAAAACAAAAGTTAATATAATATAAAATTTTAGACCAAATGTTATAACACTGTTGTCTAACAGTTAATTAACTTTAAAGAATTCATTATCGCTTTAAATAGCCATACATTGAGAATAAAAAGTTAGGAAAAGTAGTAAATGATAGACAAGAATATTACCGAAGTGTTCGATATCTACTTCAGTGTCGCCGAAGAGAGCGAACTCTAAGAGCGCTCTATAGATGAAAATATATTGGTTGAGAGTCTGTACGGAATGGTTTCGTTGATATCTAAGGTTTAGAACACATTCATAAACGTTAACAAATCCGGAGATGATTTCAGGCAATAGAGAATCGATAGCTATATAAGTGGGCGATCGGCCCAAACCGGCACAACAGTGCACTACAATGGGTCCTCTGTCCGGACAGTAGTGTTCGTTGACGTGTTTGATGAACCGTAAGACTCGGGAAGGCAACAGTTCGGAGACAGAGAAGTCTTTCCACATCGTGTAATGGAATTGTAGTACATCTCTGGTCTGGTCAGTGGTCGACAACTGGAACCGACGTATTATGTAATCCGAATAAATGCGAACACTTTTAACGGTCACTAAATATTTGTCATCGATTTGTTTGACGCTGTCGTCCGACCAGTATTGAGCACATTTGTCTAATCCCTGTTCCTCACAACCGGTTAACATCACAATAACCGAAGTCTCGCACTCATAGATCATACGCCAGAAGTCTTGAACAGTGGTCTCGAGCGGACCCTCGCAGCAGATATACAGCTTTTCGCCATAACTGACGAAATTTGCGTTAATATAATCAGAATTAGGCCTATCGTCCAGAAGTGAGAGACAGACCCGACTCTGATCATAGCATTTAACAGAAGGCAATCGATTCTTATGCTTATTATCTTCCAGTTCAGTGGCCAGAGTTGTTCTGTCGTCAAACGATTTCGGCAATGAATTGAACTCGAGTTCAAAGAGTCTATTGTTTTGAGCACTTCTTTCTCTGTAAATCTGAGCCAAATTAATCACATGAATAGGCAGTACTGATATACAGCTCTGATTGTTCTCCACTCCATTAATGGCCACTCGAGTGCTGGCTGTAAGTACTGATGTCGTTGTTGGCAATACCCCGTTCATAATCCGACCGTTCGAGTGGACATGTTTTGACTGTTGCAGTGAAGTCAGTCTTTCGTGAGTCCTATCGTTAACATTATGTCTGCTATTACTGGACTCGCAGTTACGCCGTATTAACAGCCAAAGTATTAAAATAATTATCAACAAAATAATTGCAACTCCGCTAATAAGACATAACAGGATAGTTGTGCTCGGATTACCGATTGATGATAATAGAGGTGACACTGCATTAGTCGAAGTCGGCATTGAGAGCAGAGGCGAAGAACTGGTTTGTATTGGACTTAAATATGTGCTCTGTTTTCGTAATATCACTCCATTAGCGCCCAATACGTGAATCTCTACAAAACCGGTATAATTGGTCAGTTCGGCTAACGGGCCGTCATCTATGAGTTCGCTGGCATTTGACATGAGCTCGGCCTCCGCCCCATTCACTTCGTAAGTGTCACTTTCGGGACCCAAACAACTGGAATACTTACGATCGCCGATCACTATCTCGTTATTAAACTCAGTCGAAGGTATTTCATCTGCGATATAGGCCTGGGGTTCGTAAACCTGATGGTAATGGACTCTCGCATAACTGGTTAGATTGAGCTCTGATGGCCTGATAGAGTGCAAGTCTGTAAGTGTGTAACCGAATGGAAGCTTAATTACGAAAACTCGATAACAGGTTATTAAACCGAATCGTTCGGAAATACGCGGGAAAACCATTTTTAATTGACCGATGCTTTCTGTCGGCTCCAACTTAATGGCCGGGAAGTTGTGCTGCAAATGAGGAACTGTAGCACATTGAGCATTGGGGCCGACATCAGTCCATGTGCCACAACCGCTCAGATTGATTGCGCACATCTGAATCGTGTAGTTTGTGTTGGCTTTTAATGGTAGCTATAAATTGTAAATTCAGATAAATATCAAAATCAAAACACAATTCATTGGCTAATGATTCGGAACAAAATCAAAATTACTATAAATTAATATTTTGGAAAATACGGAGTAGTTTTCAGAACAGAAACTAATTTGTCATTTATTTTCTATTTTTTATATTTTCTTATAAAATAAATTTTTCGACTCTTTATGATAGGAAAGGAAAACATTTAAAAAGCCTTAGAATTCTTTAAATTCGATAATATATTGATTTAAACTTTATATAAGAATTGTTTGAAGACTTTTTTGGTGAAAGACTTTTTTATTATACTTTTCCCACAATTGCAACAATAATTGTGTAGAGCTTTAGGAAAACAATGTTTTCTTCTTTATATACATTTCTTCTCTATTCGTATCACTGTTAGTCTCAATACTCGAGTATTTATTCGATACTATTCTAACTTCGAGACTAATGTCATTTTCAAGACTAACAACTAAGAGCTTAATCTATAGGTATTAGTCGAGTAAATAATGTGTCATCACTTTTGCCGACATTTATTTGACCTAAATTTCATGGAAACTGTCTCTCAGACTATTATCTGATCAGAATAACTAATGATTGGAAAAACATAAAAACTATTTACAAATTCAATTGCTTTTCATTCTATTGACCACTTTTTTAACACTCTGTCAGTTTGTTTAAAGTTAATTTCAAGAAATTAATGTCTCATCGCTTCCAAAATTATTTGTTATTCATTTCACACACACTCTTGTCGTAGACATAACTGCACTCAATTCAAGTCAATCGAATTGCTAACAATTTTTCTGACTGTTCATCAAATTAATAACAAGTCTTCAGCAAAAAGGATCGAAAGACACGAATTGGGAAAACAAAAAAGTGAACTAATTTTAAAAATGAACCCTTTATTGCGAACCGCTATCTATCTACCGGTATAAATATGATCCTGGATTAAAGACTTGAAGACAAACTGGATGTTTCAGAATGAATTATCTAATCAAGCGTCTTATTTACGATTGTCTATTGTATTTCAAATATAATAATAACCAGAATAATATCAATTTCAAATTTAAGCAAGATTATTTAACAAGGTTATATCAGTATTAAAATCGCATTATTCATAAAATTATAATATTTTTTGTCAATTTTAATACTTTAAGTATTAATAAAATTTCGCTACAAAACTAATGAGAAGGTGTGTAGAATAGTTTTTCATATCACCTTGATAAAAACTAAACAATACTTTTATGATTATAAGTTTGATAATCATCATGAATCAGGATACTTCTTTATGAAAGTGATATTGAAATTAAAAATATATCTATTTATATAAAATAACTTCAATTGACATAATTTTTTTCTTCTGTTCGGTAATAGATTTGAAAATTTTATTGACGGAAATAATTGGCAGAAAACTAAACTTCTTTTTAGATTTATGCTATGTTCGCCCTGCACACTAAACCACTTATTTAAGCTAAGCTAGTTTAAAAAGTGAGCCCGAACAGGTTGTAAAGGTCGAGCATAGCTCCCGACACCACGTCACGGCAATACACACATTTATGGAATATTTATGTTAACCTTTTATACGTATAATCATAATACAGCTGAACTGTACTTTTCCGCTAACATTGAGCCTAACTCTACTTGTTTTACTATATAAGCCTCAGTCCTTGAATTGTAAGCCTCAGTTATGCCTTAGCTCTTAGTGAATAAACATCTCTTTTAGTATACTTTTGTGTTTATTTGAGTGTTGTGTTACCGACCCCTCGTTGTAACTCCGAGAGGTCGAAGAGCCCAGGAACCACCCGACCCGTCGCTACACCCACCTGGTCGCTGGTTCTTACATGGTGGAGGTGCTAATTGTGCGTTTACATTGAGCGCCACGATTTTCCGTCCATAAGGCATAGCTGCCCGACGCGCTATCTACGACGTTCCGCGATTGATTCCGGCATCACGTTTGGCGATCGGGATAACGAACCGAGGAGGTGGTACGCATACAGTAACTTCAGAATAGGGTAAGTCGTTTACTGTTCTACCCGCCGGTATCGTTCTGCCGGCACCCAGGTGTTTGCGGTGCCCGCAGTCTTTCGAGGGGAGGGTTAACAGTGTCCCTCAAGTCTAAGGTTAACAGTGTCCTTAGCCCCATAGGCTGAATTTCCGGATAGCAGAGGTTAACAGAGTCCTCGCTCCCCCCATTTCAAGGCCTGATATACTCGGTAACGAACCATTTCTAGAAACCGGACATTCTTTGATTTTTCCGAATTGATGCTTACTAGTACCCGTTTTGATAATTCCGCCTGTCTGGACATTCTTTGATTATTCCTTTGAATTTACACCGTATCTCCGGTATCTGTTCCTACAAGCCGGAATACATAGGATTTTTAGTCTAATTTTACGAATAGTCCTACTATTATTTTATCGTATATATTTGATTTAACGACTAGCCGCAGTGCTTATCTGAATTATATCTAATTTCGATATGAATCCGCCCTCCCGGAACACCGATAATATAAATTACGGGCAGCGGGACGGAGCCATCTCACCCATAATCCTTCCCAACCGCGGCCGAAAATTCAATTTCCAATTCGAGGAACCTAAAGGGTTTGATTTGGGAATCTCATCTGTGAGCAGTAGTTCCGAGGATACTCAACCTCCAACGGCTATTAGATACACTTCCCATACCCCGGAGGTTGCGGCGACTCGTAGTAGTGATAATCAATTAAACTATGTGCAAACGAGTAACCGTTGTCATCAAGAATTCATAGGACCGGTCACTAGGACCAATTCTCACCCACCCGCCGAGATACAACAAGGATCCGGTACAACCATTACGGCCGCAATTGAGACAAACCTCTGTCAGCTACTGGAAAATCTTAGCGCGGGATCCCGCAAACAGAGCGGGGAACGGGAATCAAAAGTGAACATACCTAGGATCGAGGTTCCGATATTTACGGGGGATAGAAATGAATAAATGTTATAGCTTAGGAAGTTTGAGTCTATCGCTCTATCCAGCGGTTGGACTACCAGACAGATGCCTAAAATTGCGCTACTCCGACTGAGGGACAGTGCCTGGGACTGGTATGAAGTGTCTTTATATGATCAGGACCCTGATTGGGATAGTTTTAAAGCGGCATTTGTAAAAGAATTTAAACCCCGTGACTACGCTTTTAACGCGGAGCGGGAGTTTATTTTAGCGAAACGTAGATCCGACGAGACCCCGACTGCGTTTGCCTTTAGGGTCCGAAGATTAGCCGTGAACACGGAGCCCAAGCGGGGGGTCGCAGACATAATAACGGTGGTCCGGTCAGGAATGAGAAATAACCATTTGAGCTTTAATTTGATTAATATTGAATCGATAGACGAATTAATGAAAGTCTTAGATTACTATGAAATTTATTTCCCACAACCCGTCGAACATAAATCTATTAATGCTTTAGTAAAATGGCGGGGTGCCGTTAAGACACAGAAACAGCCCACAAAACGAAATAAGGCTAAATTTGTTAAGAAAGACAAAGAGAATAAGAGAACGGAGACCAGGAATCCATCGGGTCCCCGGGGAACTAAAAACGAAATCAAGTGCGCTAACTGCGACATGATGGGACACACATATAAGCGTTGCGCGCAGCCCCGGGATGAGCCAAAAATTAATGTATTTTTAGATAATCTTAAGCAGAAACGGCTCAACACAGCTGATTGGGTTAAATCCATGATCCCGGTACTGGAGAGACTGGAGGGGCATCCGATAGATGAAATAATGGCGCACCTTGCAAAGGCTGTAGAACTCAGATATGCTCCGAGGCCTAGCGCTGATATCTCCGGTGGTCAGGGTTTCGACAATATTAAAATCCCCGTGGGTCCGGAAACGACAGTTAAGACCAAAGATCCGAAAAGCGGGGAAAAGGGTCCTGAGGTATCGATACCAATTAGTAAAGACTCCGAGGGTCCGAAAACCAACGATCAGCCACTCGAGGTTCCGAATACATATCGGGGTGACGATACTTCTAACTCGGACATCGAATCAAAACCACACAACAAAAAGAGAGTGATAAGGTTTAGGTGTGCTAATTGCAATGAGTGGGGTCACACACATAATCATTGTGATAAACCCGTTAATAAAGCCGAAGTTGAGGCGTTTCTTGATTATCATAGGAAACTCGTGGCCCCGAAAAATAAAAGGATAAGGTCCGTGGGTCCGGAAAGATTCGGTTTGATAGGACTCCCTCATGATCAAATAATAGCCTACTATCAAATAGCTAGAGGGGCGCAGGAAACTACGGACATTACATTAAAGAATAGCGGAAGCTTAGAAGCCTGTTGCCAGGGTCCTGGTTTATCTCCGGACCCTAGGAACTCAGATCTTGTTAATTGACTTGAATTTATAAACCTGAGCCTGATACTCCTGGTCGCGAGGGGTCTGTCCTACAGGCGCAGGGTTTACATTATATAGATTTGGTAACTACCCCCCGATACCTATAGCTGGTACCGGGAGTGATCGCGACGGGGTGACGCATATATTATTTATCGATTATAATCTTCACAGACACACATAATTCACAGTCTTTTGAATAACAACACAGTCACCCCGGGTCTTAATGTTTTTATCTCTGTCGGCGGCAAACGCGATGTGGGACACATCGGAGTTAGGCCGGGGGAGGAATCATAGTGGCAGCGTTTTTAGAATATTTATATACATTTAATACATTACGACTGCCAGCTCTAACCAATAGTTATAATTATTAATTTAACGACACCCTGTAAACTTGTCATTGAGTTTAGCGACCGGCCGGAAATAATATTGATCTGACGCCGGGGGTCCGCTACTGTACGCTCCGGGTCCAATTTCGATTTAATTCCGATCCATTATTAATCAAACGCAGTGGGTCGGCATATGAAATAAGCCTTTCCGGACCCCGTTAACTATTTCGGGGTGTCGAATAAAAAAAACCAGTTTTTATTAGTAATATTTTATTTAAAACCAATTATTTTTACAAATTTATTAACTCTTATTTTATCTATTAATAAATTCATTTTATGTCACTATTGTATATATATAAGTAAATATAAAAGCGATTGAGTTGTAAAAGTTTGTTATGAATGTTAATGTGTATACGAAACTTCGCGGCCTATCGTGTGTTTTTACGAGCTCTCGGAAAGTTTACGGATTTACGAATACGAACATACGCGACAAAACGAATGCCTGGTGAATGTCGCAGGAGATCGGAAGGGTTTAGCTGTGCCCCGAGACAAACGGGCCCTTGTGAGAGATCATCGTCGGGACAGGAGCACTCGTTGAGAAAGGCCGGCTGAACGGATACGAACGCGAACGTCAGGAATGAATAGCGAACCCCAGGAGACTATTACTCGGGGGTGGTAAACGGAACACTGGTGAAGCGAGTTTTTTGAATTTGAACGGTGAATAGCGAGATGACGCATATAATTACAAGCCGTTGTGATTCCGAGCATTACCGGAGAGGATAGATCAGTGACGCCGATCTTAATATACTGTTTCGAACAACGGGAATCAAACGCATGACTACGAGATTATCGGGACGGTTAAAGCGTCTAAACCGCCGCCACTCGCGATTCACTGAATACGTGGAAACGTTATAGCTAACGACCGGTCGAGTATCAAAGCCATGATCACAACACGGACGTTCCGATTAGAAGCCAAATACCGGTGATTAATCTGGACCACGGTCGGACTACTAATTCGGAAGCGCTATATAAATGACATTCATTTCTCCGGTGACCGCGATGACTAACGGATGGTTGTGCTGAAGCCGCTACCAGGCGATGACTCCACAGTGGCCGCTTCTATTAATAACCGGACCCCGGAGATTCATCAACACTTAATCACATGAATCCGTAGACCCGGACATTTTACTACGGGTCCTCGGAACGCCAATGTTCGTATTGCATTAAGAACTTCCGGCATCAGCGACAACTATTCCTGCCGTCCGTATAGAAAGCCGTCATCACGTGTTCTGATTCCGATGGTCGTGATGACTATGTTGAATGTTCGGCAGAGACGCCTCAGAGTGACACCGGGGGTGTAAAGGTCGCGGACCTCAGTCATCACCGACCCATCGCACCATTATATATATTTCCATTGAACTACACATACATTG